>PVLD010002629.1:141858-160779 GCA_004027595.1 Dinomys branickii | reverse complement strand
TCGAAGATATCAATGGATAAAGCAACAACTACTGTTGAGACCATATCACCTTGTCTATAGATTAGTTGTGATTGTACTATTTTCTATGATAATGGGTGTCTGTTTGTCAATATGTTTTTGTACTTTTATGTTTCTAAAATAAAAAAAAATATATATGTATCAAAAAATCAGTGAAAAATATATCAAAACATTTAACAGTGAAAAAAAAAAAAAAAAAAAAGAACTTGGAAGTGGAAAGGGAGGTCTGGAGGAAGGGTTAGGTTTGCAGTTTTAAGTGAGTGGCCAGAAAAGGCCTTGAGAATAAGATGCCGTGAACAATTTTCTCGTGCTGGAGTGAGAGTATGTGGGTGGCGTTGTGGGAATTTGGGACTGTGTTAGTCCCCATCAGCCTCCTGTGTTGTCAGTCCTCACGTTTTCCAGGGTTGCTCACTCCTGTGCCTTGTGTTTGACTTTTCGCTTTAATACCTTATGGTCTATTTTATATCATTACAATTTTAGGGGAAAAATATTCTAGAGAGAACTGAGCTCACTGGATGAAAAATGCCGTGAATGTAAAGAAAGCATAAAATCAGGCTTCCATAAATATTCTGAATTGCACCTTATCAAGATTTTCTTGGTAAATGTTTAAAAGTGTAAAAGAAAGTTTTTTCACTCTAAAAATGGTATTCTTACTAATTTACTAATTAGCACTTTTTTTTTCTACTTAGCACTTTTCAGGACCTGATTTAATTACAGTTTATAGCACCTTAAATAGTGTTTAAAAATGAGTCAATGTTGCTTTGCTCAAAACATTGCAGCAAGGTTTTTTGTGCCCCATTGGCTTCAGTGTATATGAAATGAGTAGTTTATTTTTGCAGTCAGAATCCTCATTAAAAATTCATGTAGTTCTGTTACTTGCATGATGGAGCTATGTCAAATCAGGGATATATTACGGACACATGCTTTGCAATCCCCAGCATAGAATTAACTGAGTAATATGCAGATAGTTTTGTTTTGACTCTGAGCTTAAATAAAAGGAAAGAGGCATGAATTCTATTTATTTTACGTTTGGGGACTGCATTTAATTGGCTTACAAAATAGTAAACAGATTCCTCCTTAGGAGAGGCACCTATATTGCCATATATGGTAATAGAGTAATCAATTTAGAACATTTGGTAATGTGGATAGTGTCTTACAGAAAAACAAAATAAACAAAACAAAACAAAAAAGCCCAGAGAAACGTGTCCCAAAACACTAGAAAGTAAAGTTTAGATTAAGAGAAATAAAAAATGAGATTTAGATCAAGAAAGAGCCACACAGTAGTTTGAGGTAACAACATGCAATTTTACTAACATTGTTACTTTCCTTCAATCTTGTTTTGAAATTTTAGACCATTGTTTTTATTGTTTATTTTTCTTTTCTTTAAAATAGAGTGAGAGAGAGCGAAATAGGATTTTACCAGAACATGTGTGGATGTAATATTAAGTGTGTTCATATTTAAGGTCAGGGAGAAGAAATTCTTGGAGAGCAAACTATACTTCTTGGCATTATTTTTTTCCTGAAATAATTTACATAAAAAGTTTTTTGCTGTTACAGAAGGGTTTCTTGCGCTGTCACATTTTTTTTAACCAGCAACGTTTTAGAAAATTAAATTATTTTAGAGTAACAGTTTATCTTATAGAGCTACTATAAGAAACTAATTTGCAAGCACTTAAACCAACATTTCCAATGACTTCTGTGAGACTTTTGAAATTATATCCCCAAATATAAGTGAGTAACTGCTATTTTATCAGTATTTGCCTTCTCTGTGAGTCTGAAAGCCTAGTCTGCTTGTGCTAGAGTAGAGAATATATTCAGAAAGACAGGTGACGTGTTAGAGCACCTGCTTCTGTGCCCGTTACGGAGTTTTCGGTACTACCCCTCACTGAAAGGAGACGTATTTGTACAGAAAAGAGTTTCCTTTGCTTGTCTACCATCTCTTTTCCTCCTTTTAAAGCTCCTCTCTCTGTCTTTCACACACCCCTTCTGTATATTTTATTTCCAAGTTTTACCAGCTTGAATCCTTGAATTGTACTTTTCCCCCTAAATATTCAGGCCCTAAATTCTTACTGTGCACTTCCCAGCATTGTCAAGCAATAAAAGTTTATAAAAATAGAAAAACATATTACTCATTCACTAGAAAGTTATGTGAAGTGTTGCTGGGGGAAAGGTTTAGAATCATTTTTGAACTGGCACAATTCAGTCTTAGATGAGTAACATAAGACCCAGATATATGCAGTAGTTGAGATGATTTTTTACTCAGATGGTTAAAGTAAGACTCAGATGTAAAAAAGAGCTGAGCAATGAACAGTAGCAGGCAGCACTTGTACGATTAAGCAGCAGAGTGAATTTTCTCACCAATAAGGAAAAGGCAGCTTAGAGAAGAGTGACATGGAAGAACGCTGGAAAAGTCTCTAGAAGAAAACGAAAGTTGAGCTCCCCTAGAAGCCTTGGGATCTGGGGCAAACATTTGAGTTGAGAGAGGGACAGAAGCAAAAACTTTGAGGCAGAAGCGGGCAGCTCCTGGTTACTTCCTGAGGTGGACTTGTGAGGCCTGAAGAAGTTGCAAGCAGGGCAGGGCGCAGAGAGGCTTCTGTGCCGCTCTGGTGCTCTCTGCCGTGGAGCTGCACCCTGGTCCTGCTGCGGCCGTTAAGCTAAGCCTGGCTTCTACTGTTTACACTGTACTTTGGTAAAAATGCTTAAAAGTTGTTTAACAAAGATGCTGTCAGTTTTGTCTTTTACCTGCTTTTCCTGTCTGAATACTATATCCCAGAGTTGTTTTCATAAACCATTAGTAAGTATCATTTGTCGAAAGCAACAGTTAGTGTTTCTATTGTGTGATCAATCATACATGCCTGTATCCGGTAATCTGAGCAACGACCTTGAAGATAAGAATCTGCAGTATATTTACCACTTAATTGTCTTCCATCTTGTTTTCAAATTCTGTATCATTTTTATTGTTTTTTAAAATTACCTTTAAAATAAAAAAAGAGTAGAAAGAAAAAATGGATTAGATGGTTTGGTAAACACTGGGTTAAATCTCTAATGGGATTCTCTACCAGTAATCTACATGGCTAATGAGCTAGTATAGTCTGTGAGATTACTGGAGGGGGAATGTGTCATGTAGCATTTCCCCACAATATCTTTGTCGCAGAACTCTGTTATCTTAAAGCATTACACCAAGGGGCTAGTATTTCTGGGAACACACTGCAGTTGGTACGTGAGAAATCACTACTCTCATTTTAGAATTTGGAAAATAAACATACAAAGCAGTCCATGTAAACCTAGAAATTGTAGTATCTACCTAGTTAAGAGAGAGGAGAACAGGCCAACTTTTCCCTGGTGCTTATTCTCAAATACTGTACTTGTATGTGGGCCCATCAGCTCCCAAAGAGGAAGAGCTGTTCCAACTCTAATTTTAACTCAACACCTTGAATTACTGTAGCAGTGGTTTCCACATACTACAGCAAAATTATTTTGTATAAATAGAGACTTTTTTTACTTTGCCAAATGAAAAAGATTATTAACCATCCCCCCACACTTGCAGCCCATTGCATGGCCTCTGCATGTCAAAGATGAACTCTCCAAACATTTAGATCCCCTGGTTTCATTTTTTAAAAATAGAAACAAGAAAAATAACAATAAAAAGCACAGAATTTCAAAACAATATGATAGAAAGTTAACAATTATTATTATATTGCATATTGTTATCCTCAAATACTGCTCAGATTACCAGATATAATGTTTTAGCATTTAGTTTTTATTTTAAAGAAAATAGTACAAAAAGAAAGAACAATAGCAAAATACAAACAACACAAACTGAGGAATGAATAAAAAAGATGTGGTATTTCTATACAATGGAGTATTAATCAGCTATGAAAAAGATAAACTCAAGACTTTTATAGGTAAAAGGATGCAACTAGAGACCATACTCATAAATGAAATAAATCAGATCCACATGTGTAAACATCACAATGTCTCCCTGGCGTAAGAACATGAGAGTGAATAAAACTCAAAATGTACAATAGATAATAAGAAAGGGAAAGAAACTGCTCAAAGGAAGGAACAATTGGGATGAGGGAAAGAAGAAAAAGTACTAAGGCAAACCATATATATATATATATATGGATTGGTGGTGTAACTGTACTGTTGGTGCCTGGTGGTTTGTTGAGGGGAACAGTTAATGATTAGTTTTTCTTTTTCACTATTTTGACCAATTTTGCATGCTTGTATCTGGTAATCTGAGCAACTTATGTCATTACCACAATTTGCAGTATAACAACCAGTGGTGAATTCCTGCAGTCCCACCTAGGGCCACTGTGTATTGTCTCTAATGTACTTTAAAATTATTATTTACTTATAGTCATTTGGTTAGCATTTAAACTGCATTAAAGTCAAAGATTTCCACTGTCCAGGATTAATGTTTTCCCTCCCTCCCTTTTCTTCTTTCCCTCCCTCTCCACTCCCTGTCATACTCTTTATTCACCAGAGCTGGACAGCACTTGCTGCGTAGTCTCAGCAAATGGGAACCCCTTCAACGCTCCGGGTGTGCATGAATCAATTTGTATTGAACCACTTTGTATGACAATCTTTGGGGCACGCTTGTATATTTTGGGTTATTTTGGTGCTAGCAAAATGCAATGCTCTAGAGGGCAAACTCACATTGTTACCTTAGGCAGATTTACAGGGCTTTTTCCTGGACAGCTGAACTTGCAATGATTTCTCTTTAAAGATTTATTAAAAGATCAATTGTCCCCAATGATTGGTCATGCCAGTGAGAAATAAGCACTGTTAAAGCATCCATGGAAAGAACTGTGTTATAAACAGAGTTGGTACTTGGTGAATAGTGCTGATTGACTGGCCCAGCGAGAGGCAAGGTAAGCCCAATGAGAATTGGGACATAACCCTAATTGAAAAGTTTAAAATGGATTCTCATTTGTGTTCCTTGAAATAAGCACACTTATGAACACACCTTGTCTGTTTGCCATGAAAACACATAAGGCTTAGTTAAATAAGGAGAGACCTAGCAAAGGGAAGGCATAAAAGGCTGTTTAAAAAAAAAAAGGATAAAGCTAATATGATTTGGCAATGCTATTTCGACTTTGTTTTTGAAAATGTATGTTTCTAAAATTTTGTTTTTGGCATTTGTTTTTAAAGAATTTTCCAGTTCTTATTTCACTTGTGTGAACCTTTGCTTTGTTATCCCCTATTTCAGTCTACTCTGACACTTGCGTTTTATTTGTCAGTGTTATTATCCTTTCTTAGAATTTTGTGTTAGGCCTAGAATGAATGATATTAATCAAAATTGCAGTATATAGAATTTAGCCCTGGACCCCAGACAAGAAGTTGATTAGGAACCTACCTTTTAGAATGGATGGTGTGAGTGGTTAGAATCCCTAGTTTAGGAGCTGACACGAGTTTAGAATCGCAGCTCTGCCACCTGTTGCCTTACATCTCTGCCTGTTTTCTCAGGTAGGAATGCCTGCTTTATAGTGTTTTGAGGTTGTAATGCCACATTGTATTTATACCCTCAACAGTATATGGTTTGTAGTACTCTGTAAATTGAGCTGTGATTGTCCAAAGTGATGTTACCCTCACTTCTTGATAGCTGAGAAAGAGATGAACTCGTTATGCAGTCACATGAGAGAAGAGGTAATGAAATATGGCCATTTGGGTCACTGGCCCAAATCACTAAGGACCCACCTCAACCTTACTGAAAGTAGTAGTTTCTTTGGTAACCAGGAAATCCCAACCCAGATAAGGAAAATGATTTTCTTAAACCATGGGAAGATGAGAATCTGAAACCTTTTAAATTCTGAAACCTCTGTGTCTTCCCAGTTGGGTTGACCCGTCATATTTTAAAATTGAAATATGGTGGTTGGAGAGGAGGGGTGATGGAGCGGTTTTATTTCTGGAAGAAAAAGCACAGGAAAAAGAGGTGGAGACTGCAGTTCCACCCAATTCTATTCTTGTTCTCAGGGCATTTTCTAAAGAGAGATTTGAGGAGTTGATGTTTCTATCACCACAGGACAGGTATTATTTTCTCAGATATTAGAAGCTTTAATAAAGTATACCCAAAAGAGTGAGGTCTTGATATAGTCATACCACTAAAAATAAAAGTTCATTTATTTCCAAATATGATACAGAAATGTCTTTAGTCTTAATTGTATCAACCACAATGAGTCTTGCTTAAATAACCTTACTAATAATCTGTAGCTATACAAAGTCATAGAGTATGTAACTCTCAGAATTTTCTCTACCACATATTTTTCATCTGTATTAAATACAGATTGAGGAACTAGTTATGTGAGGTTACTAGTTTCATTGGAATTTCTCTGAGGTCAGTCCAAAGGAAGGCATGTATCTGAGTATTCATCAAATCTAGAACAAGTCTTCAGTGTAGGACTGGCTTATAGTCCATAAGTTAGGAAGTTAGTGACTTGGAATCCTGAAAGCATTTTTTCACAAAACAGTGCTAGAGGTGGAAGGTAAAATGACTCATTAAAAAGAAAAAAAAGACTCTTTGACATCCCCTAGGCTCGAAATCTGTCAGTAAGCAAGTTCTAAGAAACCTCTATCTAAGCCCCAGAACATGCAAGATGAGTATGGTATTCTAAGAAAGAGGGAAGACCCTTTACGTTACTTTGATCTAGGGAATGGCCAGTCTTGTTCAACTGAATATAAAAATATAAAAAAATATTAAGTACCATGGAAACTATCTTCCCTCCTCTGGTATAATGTCTAGTAAACAGACGGTGCTGGAGAGCATAGTAGTTACTTGGGAATATCCACATCCATACAGCACTAAGAAAGCAGAGCGGCTCTCCTGATAGGGTGTCTTCAGCACTATGAGGATGTGTCAGGAATAGAAAAGCTACATGTTGCCCACTCCTGAGAGGGATTTGTTGTTTTTCTGCTCTTAATTCTCCTACAGATTTCTTAGTATATATGGGAAAAGTGCAAAGCACATGAATGTGGAAAATATCCTTTGCTACCTCTCCCTTATCTTCTGTTTAGGTAACAACCCCTATGCACTATGTCTGTTTCATTATATGTAATTCTTATATTCCATTTTTCAGTGATGAGGAAAGAGGATGAAAATGCATTACAATTTGAAACTGAAAAATATTATTTTTACACAGTTAGGAATGCTTTCAGTTATTAATATGATATCCTTGCCCACTTACAGTCCACTTAGCTTGTGTGGTTCAAGATGAAGTATCTGAAATGTGCTATCCTAGTAGAGCCTATGAGGAGAAAAATGGGGAATTCTTCATTCCCAATGACAGAGTTATTTTAAAAGCCCCCTTTATAAGCCCCTAAAAGCATGATAGCCTCCTTTGGAGTGGAAGGTTTCCTTGGTCATTCTTATGAAACTCACTGGAATACTTTATTTGTCCATTTATGTGGAAAAATCTCTTCTCTCTTCCCATAGAAGGTTCATCTGCATGGCTTCCGTGGGCTAGTCTTGTGATTAAACCAAAAGGTTTTTGCATCTTTAATACTGGCAGAATCCCTTTTTTTCCTAGCAGATTTATGCAATAGCAGCTAAACTCTTAAAATATTAAGCATTCATTTTTCTTGTGAAAGACATTTTATGTTAATATTGTTTCATTTTTTAATATACTAAAATATAGCCACCAACACTGGTATGTGAAAGGACGTTTTAGACTGAATTCATTATCTTTTATTTTAGATTTATGTTGGAGTATTATTACAATTGAAAGTATTATAGTTACTTTCATGTGAGTTAAAACTCAGCTGTAACAATTCATTGACTAAATATTATGATGGTAGTCAACTTTCAGTTGGAAGTGTTAATTATTCACCTCATAGTGCACTCATAAAAAAGATTTACCAACAGTCTCTTAGGAGTAGGAAGCATATTGTCTCTTGGCATATTTTACAAACATGCTTTCCCACACTCCCAGTGCAAGGTTATTATACTTTCTCGTCTGTGACACATGGAAGACTGTAGATATTCACACAGGATTGGACATGTCATTCCATGATAAAAATGATGTGTGTTTTTCTTCAACTTAATGAATATTGAGGCTTTAGTTGGCTGTGTAAGTTAAAGAATATCTTGATTAAGGAATTAATATTTTGCATATATATTCATATGCACTATGTTTTGATTTAGTGGTTGTTTCCTTATATTCTCGTAGTAATTTAAAACTCAGAAATTTAAAATTATTTTCATATTTTAATATTGTTTTATAATAGTAACATTAGAAGGGGTATATTTTATATATAATATGTAACACTGTATACTATATTTATAAAAGATATTTTAGGAGAATACTTCCAGGTGAATATTTTAATATATATATTGTTTTATTTAGATAAGCTATCATTTGTTTTGTGGTAGTAGTATTACTGGGGGATATTTGAGGTGGCTTCCGTTTCAGTGTTTCAGAGGAAGTTTTAGACTTCTACTATTGCAGTGGGAAGATGGTGCTTTTGTTTTTTTCATTTTTTGCAGGACTGGGGACCGAACTCTGGACCTTGTACTATTGCAATGGGGACAGGGTTGTAATTTTGTTTCCGTCACAGTAGTAATGCTGCAGTTAGATCAAGATTATGCCAGAGGCAAAACCATGTATTTTATTTCCAATTTGTTCTTTGAATTTTTCATCTTTTTTTAAAACTCTTATACTTAACATTTTTTCCCATGGGATTTCATCATTTAGGCGCTACTTCCCATTTACTTAGCAAATCCTTCTAAATTTGCTAATACTGTCTTTCATTTGTTAAGACTTGACAAAAATCACTGCAATTCTTCTTATTTTTAACACATTGTTGCCTTTTATAGTAACCTCAACAAAAAGAGGTTACATTTTTATTAATTCTCAAAATTTCCTCATGAAGTTTTAAAATGACAAAATCCTAAGCAATAAATGATTGTTTATTACCTGATTAAAAGCTTTTATTTCTGCTGTCTATGTCTTTATTCCACTCAATTGATGTCTTAATTACTTTTCTCTCATTACTGAGACAAAATACCTGACACCCAAAATTAATGAAGGGTAGGTTTATTTAGCTCACAGGTTTTGGAGATTTTACTCCATAGTCAGCTGGTGCCAAGGCAGAGTGGCCTGGTGAGAGGCCATGGCTCAAGGTGGCAGAGGACAAGAAAAGCAACAAGAGCAAAAAGTGGGAAGAGCAAGCCTCTTTTCCTCCCTTATGTTGCACACGGGCTTCTTACCCTAGGGTTGGTGTAGCACTTACACCGTCTCCTTGCCCTCCTCTTGCACAGGCTGAGGATGTTTACAAAGTGAGGACCCTGGCTCCTTGCTGAGTCACTTTATTAAACTTCTAAACTTCTCAACTTGACACAATGTATCAACCATTATAATTGATCTAATATACTGTTTGTTTTGGGTAAGGGAAAATGAACTCAAGACCTCTGAGCTTACTAGGAAGGTGCTGTGCCACTGAGCTAAATCCCCAACCCTGATCTGATACACTTTCCTTTTTGTGCTTCACTTTCAAATAGCTTCTCTTTTGATTATAACACATGCCCATGTACCTGAAATCTGCTCGCCTGCTCGTCCTTCCTTCCTTCCTTCCTTCCTTCCTTCCTTCCTTCCTTCCTTCCTTCCTTCCTTCCTTCCTTCTCTTTCTATCTCTCTTTCTCTCTCTATCTTTTTGAGACAGGGTCTCCCTATACAGTTCAGGCTGGACTTGAGCTCACTTTATAGCCCAGGCTGGTCTCAAACTCACAACGATCCTCCTGTATCAGCTTCCCCAGTGCTGGGATTTTAGGCATGTGCCACCATGCCCGGCTTGAAATCTGCTTTTTCATGTGGTCTGCATATCTGTCTTTTTCTTCCCTTTTATTTGTATTACTGATACTATTTTTGTGATGTTTTTGGTTTCAATATACCTACCTTCCTGTAGTATGTTATTTAATGTGTAATACATTTATTTGTTTTATTTAGAGTCTTGTAACTCTGCACTTTTCTGCCAGTTACAGTGTAGCTCTGCTGTTTCTTTGTGCCTCAATGACATAAACTAGATTCATTGCTCTGAGGTTGGTGGCTCTCCATAGATTATGGATATTTCTAGGCCATTTGGGTATGGATAGAGGTAGGGATTATCCCACAAATGCAGCTAGGGCAATAGCAGCTAATATAATTCCTGTAGGATCAGTGTAAACATATTTTGTATTTCCCCCACTAATATCTCATTATCCTAATACTGTTAGTTATTGTAATGGGTTTGGTAAGATCAGGGTTTGGTAATTGCGTAAGAACCCCTTGTTTCAAAGAGGATCATAATATGCTTATGATGTGTGTCACTAAATTAGGGTTTTCCTGAGTTATGATTTCAGTTGTAAAGAAAGAAGGGATAGAATTTAACAGGTCACTAAGAAATGAAAAGCAAATAAATGTTGTCAAACACAATCCCTTAAAACCAGAGATCTGGAGGTATAAGTCATTTTACCACTTTGTACCTAGTACCCTTTATTCTGACTTAAAATGAATTTTAATATTTGACCTTCGATGATTTCTTGTCATTTTCTTCCAACCCTTTTAAATGAACTATAACCTTCTCATCTCTTCTCCTATCCTACCATGTAACCTCTCCTGTTGGCATGGCCTGGAGAACATAGGCATCTATCTGGGGTTATTCTAAGAGTTAGAGATGTTATAAAGAAGGTTTGTCACATCTTTTAATTCTGCTTATCTTCCATGCATTGCACAAGATTTTAATGTTACATGAAAATAAAGCCCAAGGGAAGGGGCCGAGGCCTCAGTTTTAGTTGCTTTGTCATACTGCAGTCAGATCTCAGTATGGACTGGGGACAAAGCCAAGTGTTTTAAATTTAAATTTCAATAAGTGAGGCAAAAATACTAGGAATGGCCTGAGAACATAGATAAAATGATATTGTGTATAATTCCCTTCCATTAAAAATATATGCTTTAAAATTAGAAACTTCAAGTCTAACGTTTCCCTCAGAATTAAATTAAGCTAAATATTAGGTGTTGTGTTAATTGTATTAGGGTGTTTGTTTTCTGAGGATATTATTATTAAAGAATACTATTATTAAAGAATTGGGAACAAAAAAGAGAATGACTTACGTACAAATGACCCCATTATTTCTGGAAGGTAGTAAGTACCTCACCTCACTGTGCTATGATTTTAAAAATAGATTTATAGTCATCTAAAGGCTTAATTGGAAATTTATTCATACTGGGATGTTTAAAGTAGGTCTTAGAAATAATCATTTTGAAATAAGGCAAGTATAGAAGGAAGCAGCACTGTATTACATTATTAGTGCTGGTTAATGGTTGATAGAGAAATGTGATTTTAATTGTGCAAGTATTGAATGATTGTGCATACATAAACAGGCCCTTCAAGCCAAGGGTTAAATATTTCACTGAATGGAGAGTGAAGTTCCTAGAAATTTTGTGTTTGAAGTGTGTCATTTTACTGAAAAACTTAGCCTATCAACATAGATCAGCTTTCTTGACTGTAAGAGTATATTTTAATAAACCCCTAGTGTACTCCCCAACCAAAGTAAGGAATGTGTTTATACTCATAGTTGTCTTCATCCTTCGGTGAAGCTGATGATGACCTGAGTGAGAGCCCCAGCACCCACGGCCCACAGTGTCTAACAGCTGAGCATGGTCTAGATTCTCTAGAATGTGGTTTCAATGTGAAAAGGACCTAAATGAGAGATAATGAATGCAATTTAACAAATGTCCCCTAGGTTACAAAGCTAAACAGCCTCCCTGTAAAATCACAGTTTGGAGGAAGAACAATGACCAGTTCAGTTTCATTGATTTATACAATTTAAACCTAAGGTTGAAAAGTATTCACTCTCGTGCAGTTAACTATATAGACAAGAGATAATGGTTAGAAGATAGGAATTTAAAGAGATGCAGCCAGGTTTTTCATTATTTAGTTTAAAATCACTTTAAAAAATCTTTTGTTTTACATACGGTAAACCACTATTTTAATAATTCTGATATATTGCTGGATGCGCATTTAACCTTATTTGATGTATAATGAAGTACATTAAAAGACATAATTGCTAGCTTTAAGTGAAATTAGGAATGTACAAATTTATTGCAACCACTATTCTATAACTGAAAGCCTCCAGAAATGATTTTTGCTTCAATTTCTCTTGTTTTCTTTGACTTTTATGTTACAGTGTGTGGTGTTGTTTTTGTGCTTCAAGAAATGCTTTCCTGATAGCCTTAATGGATGTGGTTCTTATTATTCACACAGATTTTAGATATAGCATTGTTGAATTATTTTCATTTTAAGAAGGCAGGAAACTATTTAATGTAAGCATTGGGACTTTGAATAAGTGACATCAGAATTTCAAATGGCCATTAAAGTGTATTTAACATATCACTAGTTTAACTTTGTAATCCTTGCGTTCTAAATCATTTTGAAGCTGGAGGCTGTGCAGTGTGCTTCTTACCTGAGTGGCTGAAAGGTAGGAGTGCAGTGTGTGCGTGTGGTCTGAGTTTTTGTGGACGTGATCTGCATTTAATCTGGGGAGATTAATTCCCTAAGCTGCTGGCAGGCAGCATGTACTTGTTAATTATTCAGGTGGGTGAGAAATGCAGAGCAGAGCTTCTCGCAAAGACAAAGTTTGTATGATGCATGTTTAGTAACTGATAGGCCTGACATTCTGTGGTGTCTTATTCAGGGCTAATCCTAATAAGCTGCCTGGTGAGATGAACGCCTTTCTTCCTGTCCTCTGTGGAGAAAACAGATCTAAAGAAACTTCATTATGGCAATAAGTCCTGTACTTCATGGTATTCTTGGTGAAAAGATATCTTGTCGACATGGATAACAACACAAAATCGAGATGCTGGTGTGATACCGAATGAGTCCTAAAGCAAATAAAGCCTTACACTGAGATATGGCTACTATCTGTCTTCTGGTGTGAAGGTGATTCCAGTTAAATTTTATGAATCTAGTGTACATAAAGTATAAACCTTACTATTAAATCTGGAGCCTATCATAGATAGTGCTGTGCTAAAGTTTTCCTTTCCCCCTTCTAACCTGATGTGGCTAGAGTTAGGAGCCTTTCATACATCCCTATGCCAATACATTTTATTAGGAGAGAAAAATTTACCATGGACACCCTGGCACATCTTTTTGAAAGAAACTTCACGTCTTACTCTCAAAACTTACTGCCATTTTTTTTTTATTTGCAAAGTAATTTATGCAAAGAGCCTGGCTAAAAAATAATAGAAAGCTCTGCTTGGCTAATATAATGGTCATGACTTAACACTCATGGTTTACTTGTCCTTTCTTAATGTCCCTTTCTTAAATATTCAAACTTGATTGATATAGTACACAAATCATAGGTTAAACCAATTGGGTTTCAAAACTCTTGAACTAGTTGTTAGACACTAAGTAAAGGCAATGTATTTAGTGAGAACTGTAAGTGGGTTTAGTATTGAACTGTGAATCAGTCGCCCTTGTCACTAGTCAAAATTGTGACCTTGTGTGAGTCATTTAGGCTCTCTGGCCCTGAGTTTCCTCTTAGGGGTAGTGATGTGACTCAACTAAATTTGTAACATAAATTTTTGTGATTAAATTTCTTTCTTGAGGTTGTGTGGCATTATGGGCTCATGTTCCTAATTTGAGAATCCTAAACACTTCAGGAGATTAAGAATCTCAGTTTCTTCCAGTGTGTATGGAGCAGAATGTTTACTGTCACCTTCCATGATGGCCGTTCATGGCCTTGTAGTCACCTCAGCAACTTCTCCAAGTGTAGCTCATCTACTTGTTCTCTTCGCATTGGATTCACTACATCTTAAATATCATTTTTGTCCTGGACCTCTGTTGCTGCTTGCTTAATGTACCAATGCACTTATTAACAACTTTTATGACAGTTTGAAACAAAAATGGTAATAGCTCTATGTAACAAATAGCTTAACAAAGGGATCAAACAGTACCCGTATGTTGCATAATACGCTTGGGGCCCCTTCAAGTCATTTTCCTTTCTGTTCCAAGAGTAATTCTAATGTTGTAGAGTTGCTTTATCTATTATTGTTTGTATTCATCACTTTCCTGCCACTGACACAACATACCCCAAAACCTCAGTGTAAAGAAGAAGTGGTTGGGGCCGGGGATACTGCTAATGACACAGCGCCTGCTTGGCAAGTGTGAGGTCCTGTGTCCCTTTCCTGGTAACCCCCGCCAAAAAAAGAGAAGTGCTTTACTTGACTCACAGCTTCAGAAGTTTTGGTCTATTTGGCCCCATGGCAACAGCATCATGGCAGAAGGACCTGGCAGAGGAGCGTGGCTCACCTCATGGCAGCTGGGAAGCAGAGAAAGAAGGAAGGGGCAAGGACAGGAATTCACACTTCCAGATCCCACCCCCAACCCGGTGACCCGTCTGTCTCTTCTGACAGGGCCCCCTCTGAGACACGTGAGACTTTTGGGGGAGATCTGAGACCTAAACTCTAACAACCAGTGTGCTGCAAGACATTTTCATGCCAAGAGTAATTCTGTTTCCTAACATTGCAGGTTTTATTTATTACTTAACTTCATATATATGAACTTGATATAAACTCTGTAGTTTGTATCCTTTCATATTTGACATTTTTTGCTTATATTTGTTATGTTTGTGAGACTTAGGCATTCATATATCATTGTTCATTTTCATCGCTAGGTAGTGTTTCATTTTGAGAATGTATGACTATTTTACTATTGGTGAGCATCTGAGCTATTGCTAATGGTATATATATGAACATTGCTGTATGTGTCTCTTTGGTAACATATGTAATTACTTCGTTGTGCATATATGTAGGTGTGTAAGCTGCTCAGTCACAAGGTATACATATTTTTTGTAGATAACACCTATTTTCCAAGATAGCTGTATCAATCATCAGTATAAGACACTCCCAGTTTTTCTTCTCTCTGCCAACACACTTTCTGTCTTTCATTTTTAGTCATTCAGAGGGATACATATTGCATAGTGGTTTTAATATGTGACTTCCTAATGATCAATGTGGTTGAATACATTTTGTAATGCTTATTGGCCATTTGATGTCAGTTTTTTAAAGTAGCTTTCATGTGCTTTGCCCAGTTGTAAAAATTGAATTACCTGCTTTTTCTTATTTCTAGTAGTTCTTTATTTCAAATATAAGTCTCTTTATACTTGAGATATACAAATATCTCCTCCATATATTTCCTTTTCACTTTTAATTGTACCTACAGATAAAAAGAATGCTTTAACATAGTGTGTTATATTTTTCTTACATAGAAATAGTTGTGTCCTGTTTAAGAAATTTTTTGTCAATTCCAGTGTCATGAAGATCTTTACACAAATTTTCCTTAAAAATCCTTTAGATTTACAACCCATTTGGAATTAATTTTTGTGTATGGCATGAAGTCAGGGTCCATATAGATATCTAAGCAATCTAGCATTAGTTATTGAGTAGCTATTATCTTGCTGCAACAGCATTGTAGTATTTCCTTTATCATAAATTGTTTTGATATATATGTGACACAATACAATTTTAATTTTAGCATTTTACAGAAACTATTTTAACATTGAACACAGGATTGTGAGGAGTCCTGCTATAAATGACAGACATTCAACTGATCCAAAGATGCTGTTGAGGACAATGATGGCTGCACTGGGTGCCCATATTGGACTAGTCCTCGGCCAGCAGTCTCCCTAATACATCAGTTCAGTTGTCAAAATAATCTTTTTTTTAGGAATTAACAATGATTGTTATATATTGTTATCTTCAACAAAGTTGCTCAGATTATTAGATGTAAGAATGCAAGATTGTTCAAACAATTAAAGACAAGAACAAGTGGTAAAAATAAATTAGAAACGATGCAGAGCTTCATGAAACAAGATGGTAGAATTCAACAATGGTTGTTTTATTGCATAATGTTGTGTTCAATTAGTTGTTTTGATTACCAGGTATAAGCATGCAAAATTTGGTCAAGAAAAAAAGATTTAAGCATTTACGGTTCATTTCAATAAACCAATAGACATGACCAATATAATTACCCTAGCTATCCTTGTATATACATATATATTTATTTTAAAGAGAAAAGAACAGAAACAAAATGATAAAAATAAAGACATGAACACATAAAAACAAAAATGATGCATAATTTCATGATAGGAAATGAAAGAAGGAAGGGAAAATATATATCTATACAGTTAGCTAAGATAATGACACTGCTAATTTCTCTTGGCTTATTGAAAGGAAAAGCTAATGTGTAATTGTTTGATCACTCTTATGTGCCTTTATCTGGTTATTTAAGTAACTGCTTTGATAATAGCAATATGTAATCAAAATAATCTTTTTAGGACACTGAGACCCTGAGAAAAGACCCTATTACAAGGGAAAGGTGTATTCTAACAAAAGTCTAATCTGCAGGCTCTGTAATTGCTGTAAGATAATCCAAGCATGTTAACAAAGGCCAAGTCTATATAATCTGAACTCTATGATTTAATTCTTAAAACAAGAAGCAAGAGAATAAAACTCATGTATTGAATAAACTTTTCTTATTTTATATAACTTGGTGCACTCAAGTTAAGACACTTGATTCTGATTTAGAAGTAAAACCAGTGAAGCTGTGTGAATTTTCAAGTCTTTCCTTTTCCATAAGCGTGATGGCTTGTACATTGCAGGGATCAAAACGAGTTGTCAAGTTTGTATATTGCACAAAGGAGCCCAGTTGAGGGGCTCTTGGGCAGTAAAATTCAGTCCATGTTCCTAAATCTTGTATTTCTCAGCTTAGTCTGCCTAGTGAAGGGATCTTGGGGGACTTTTCTTAATGATGCAAAATCCTGGATAGGTAAGGTCAAGTATAACTCCTCACAGATCCTGAAGTGCTATCACAAAGGAGGGCTCTCTGAGGAGGCATCAGACAGTTTTTTCACTTCTGAGACAACTGCAAGTGCTGGGTGCCAGGTGTGCCAGGTGTGCCAGGATGCCTCTACTGTTCCGACCCGCTGTGACTCTGCTCAGCTTTAGCAAGGGTGTTAGTATAAATAAGTATTGTAATATGTATAATGTTTTAGTACCATAGGTAATTTGATACTAAATTTGAGAACATGAGTTCTTAAAAATCTCAGGAAATCTCTGAACATCTTCCTAGATATTATCACCTTTGCATATTTTCACACATGGTTGCAAGATGTGACATACACCCCAGGGAGCTCAAGGACTAAAGAATTCATTCCTAGGCTCACAATCCATGCTTGCAAGTTCTGCATACATATAATAGGGGAAAATATAGTTTTAGAGTAAATGGCACTAGTTTGAATATGATTTATATAAAAGAAATTCTCTTCTCTAGAGGGAATTACTTGGAATTAGATAACTAAAGAATATTTGTGATCTCTCTCTCTCTATGTATATATATATATTTAAAGACAGAGAATAACAATAGTCGATGCACTATGAATCATATCTTTTAAAGAATGGTCAAAATGTTACTCAGTAGTATAAGTCATAGACAAAAACTCTGTCTTACAAAGAAAAAACAAACAGGTAAATTCACCAACCTTTCTCTTCAAAGAAGTAAGAGAAACTATTACTATAAATGAAACATAATAGCTATATATTAATGTACTTTTTTCTTTTTTATTTTAAAGATAAAACCTAACAAAACAACAACAATTAGGAGAAAATAAAATAGCACAAAAACAACAAAAATGATACATGACCTCACAACAAAATGATAGGAATTAACAATGATTGCTGCATTACATACTGTTATCTTTAACGAAGTTGCTCAGTCCACCAAAGAATGTAAGATTGATCAATCAAAGACAGTCACAAGTAATAAAAATAAAACTTTTGAAATGATGTTTATTGAAGAAACAGTCAATGCTTAAAATTTTCTTTTTTCTTGACCAGTTTTGCACGCTTCTATCCAGTAATCAGAACAACTGATCTGAAAACAATATGCAGGGGCTGGGGATATACCTCAGTGGAATAAGCGCCTGCCTGACAAACACAAGGTCCTGAGTTCAATCCCCCAGTACTGCCCCCACCAAAAGCACCTGAAAACGATATGCAGTGTAACAACCAATGTTGAACTACCTTCTTGTATGGTGAAGCTCTGCATATTGAAATACTTTTATTTTATTTATTTTATTTTTTATTTTATTTTTTT
This sequence comes from Dinomys branickii, assembly GCA_004027595.1. NCBI lineage: Eukaryota > Metazoa > Chordata > Mammalia > Rodentia > Dinomyidae > Dinomys > Dinomys branickii. Next base: position 142,632 of record PVLD010002629.1, on the reverse strand, counting down.
AAATTTTATTTTAAAAGTATAAGAACAAAAACATATTAATAAATGGACACAAAGTAGCATAAGAATAGTACAATCAAAACTGAGTTACAGATAAGGTGACGGAATCAACAATGGTCGTTGCATTACATATTGATAACTTCTAAGTGTATATTCAGGAAAACAGATATAGACATGCAAAATTGATCAAACGATTAATCATCAACTGTTCCTTACAATAAAGTGACCTAAGTCAGTAGTTCAACTATGTTAGATATGCTGCATATACATACATACTTACTTACATACATATATAATTATCCCTTCCTTTTTCATTTCTTTTTCCTTTTCTTCTTTTCCTTCCTCTCTTTTAATATAATTTTTCTTTTTAAAGTGTGAAAGCAAAAAGAACTATATCAGCAACAACAGAAAAAAAAAACCAAAAAAATGGAAAGCATTAACAAAGAGACACAAAGTAGCACAATAACAGTATAATCAGAATTGAATTATAGACATAGCAACAGAAAACCAACAATAGTTGTTGCATTGCATATTGATATCTTCAAAATGTATGCTCAGGAGAACACATATAGATATACAATCATCCAATAACAAATGCTGGTGAGGCTGTGGAGAAATAGGGACTCTATTACACTGCTGGTGGGAATGCAGACTGGTGCAACCACTGTGGAGAGCAGTTTGGAGATTTCTCAGCAAACTAGGTCTAGAGGTTCCATTCAAACCAGCTATTCCCCTTCTGGGTATTTTCCCAGAAGATCTGAAAGCATCATATCACTC
>PVLD010002629.1:0-141758 GCA_004027595.1 Dinomys branickii | reverse complement strand
TTAATAGCTAAATTGTGGAAGCAACCCAAATGTCCATCCACAGAAGACTGGATTAAAAAACGGTGGCATTTTTATACAATGGAATATTATTCAGCTATAAAGAGGGACAGATTTGGGGCCTTCGTAGGCAAATGGTCACAACTGGACCCCATACTCATAAGTGAAATAAATCAGAGGTACATGTGCAGGCAACGTATTGTGTCACTGGTGTAAGAACCTGAGGGTGGGAATATAAACTAAGAGACATGAAGGAAATCTGTCCAAAAGTAAAGAACAGATGGCACGAGGGAAAGGAGAAAAGAAAGAGGCAAAAATGTATGTATGTATGTATGTATGTATATACATATGTGCAGGATGGCTAACGTGGTTCTACTATTGTCTTATGTCACTTAATGGCAAGGAATAGTTGACTGATCAATCTTGTATGAAATACTTTTAAAATGATGGAATGGAAACAGTATATATACTCATCAATAAGATATTTAAGAAGACAACTATAAATATTAGACTCATAAAGTCATATAAGATGTTCAGAAATGAATCCAGTAGATAGTTGGGTATCTGTAGAGAAAAGCAAAATGTGGATAACAGTTGGTTAGAATTATGTACTTATGTTGCATGTACCTAATAAGTAACCAGTTTTATACTACTTTAATTAAGGTAGAAGACAAAAGGCTTCATAGGCAAGTAGTAGCTATGATCTCAGTCTCTTTTATTTGCAACACTGGGATCCAGTTTGGAAGAGGGGTAAAGAAATTATTTCTAAAATTTAAGAGTTACACACCTAGAATTTGTTTTCTCCTACAAGTTGAGCAACCCTGATCTGAAAATTAGAAATCCAAAATGTTCAGAAATCTTAACATTTTTGAGTGCCAAAGTGGTAAAGGCTATGTAAATATTCCAAAATCTAAAACCTTTCAAAATTGGAAATACCATATGCACCAATAATTTTGGGTTATGGATATTCAACCTGTATTTTGTTGTCACAGAAAAACAGTGAAGAGGTTTTGATTTATGGATAACTTTGCCTACTAAGGATTTTTAATTATTTTAAGGCAAGTACATGTAGTTCCACAAATTATAGAATTAACATGATTTACTTCTTTGTCCCTGAGCAACGTCTGGGGTGATCATTACTGTTAGTTCTAATTGGCTTTATACTTCTTGGCTTAAGAGCGGGGTTATTGTATTGTTAAGCGACCTCTATCCAGGTATTTTTTGATTAAGTGGATTTAAACATTCTGAATTATGGCTAATGGGAATGTGAAATTTATTTTGCTGGATATAAGGATACAAATTCTCAATAGAAGGATTTTTCTGTGACCCATTAACATCTCAAACCATTCACTTGAAAAACTTCAGTCATGATTGTATTGTCATAATTTTATCCAGCAAAAATGAAGCATTCTGAATTGAGCTGTGTGAGTAATTGATATCTAATCAGTCATTTCTCAAGAGGGTTGGTACATAATGGTGTCTATTGCTTTATGCAAAAAGAAAAAAACACTTATATATTTTGTAGCTGCATTTATATTACAAAAAGTAAATATAACTTTCGGTAAACTGGTACCCATTTTTCTCACTGAGTATTTATAGAGAAATAAAAATGAACTGTTTTTGTTTTTCACTTAGAATCTTCACTAATATGAATTATCAGAATAGTCAGTCTGAATTAGTGAAAGTCCTGGAATGTAAATTACTTCTAGTACATATTTTACTGTCCTGTAAGTTTTATGATATAAACTGTTAGGGTCAGTTTTAATAAATGTGGGAATTGTTTTTGGTTATGCTCAACACTGGGCTAAAATTTGGATTCTGGTTACATTGTACTTCTGTTTATTATTAATAGGTACTTCCAAAGCACCAAAATAACACTTTCTTATGAATAAAGAGAAGTTAAAAATCTGTATTTTTGAAAACACATAATTTAGAAAGACAGTATTATAAACACAAAATATGTTCATTAGGGGCGATACAAGGAAAGCAATAATTTAAAATATTAAAACTGAGTAGAAAAGAAGACATAGGTTCTGCTTACAGTGTATGTAGCAGTTGAAAAGTATATTTAGAAGTTTTAAAAACTATGTTTTCAAACCCGAGTGTGCTATTGGAAATAATATCCTTAAAGTAATTGCCTCATTAAAGGAAGACACATGATACACTGCTCAGGTAGAGGAAGCGTATTGCTAGTGGGGCCTGTTGACCCTCTTAGTGGAAGAAGAGTCTAACATTGGAGTTAGAGTTATATTATGGGATCTGGGCCAACACTGTTCTCTCCTATATCTTGCATTAGTATGTTGAATATGCCCTGATTTATGTTACTGTCCTGGTTCTCTCTGAGTTTAAGAGTTTCTTATCCAGTGTCCTTGTTGAACGTCCCAGAATCACCATGCTCTTCATTTCTGAACCCAACTCTTTAGCTTCTTGTGAAACCCTGTCCTTTCTTCTCTGTACTGGTACTGCTGTTGTCCCAGTTTGTGAGCATAAGCTGGAGCATAATCCATGACCCCTTCCATCCCAATTTTCTCTCATCCCCACATTCAGTATCACTGCAGTCTGTGTTATTGTCCCCTAAATAGGTCTTTGCTTTTCTTTGAATCAGAAATCAAACTCAGGACCTCACATTTGCCAGGGAGGCACTGTGTTGCCACTGAGCTATATCTCTGGCTCCTGAATAGGTCTTGAACCTACCCACATCTCCATTCCCCTCATCATACCCAGCTTAGGCCACCATCTTCTCTGGCCTGTATCACTTTTAATGGTGTTTGCTTTTCCTAGTCTTACCCTCTTCCCTTAGTCTGTCCTTTTCATGATCCTCTGCCATTAAGACTTACATTGTGGACGGTTTATGAGGTTACTTTCTATGGTAACAATAAGCAGAAACAAGGTAAGGATTGGACATAGCACACATGTGCTGGTTGGTTTTGGAGTGGCAAATGGGGGACAACGTGGGAGGAGCAAGCTATCTTGTCATATTGAACTATATATAAAGGCAGTTAAGACTTTGAGCTCATCAGAAGATATGGCCCAGATCATAGCCCTGTTGTTAGGTGGCTGTCGTATCCTGGCTTAATCTTTAGAACTTTGACTTAATTAATCTATAAGATGTAGATAGAAGTAGTAACTAATTGTTATAGACCTTCTTGGACAATTAATTCAGATAATCTTGTGAAGCACCAGACATATAGTAAGTATCTAATACACAACAAGGGGCTTTTAAATGTCTGTTGGAATACCAGCTAGAAATGTGTAAGTTAAAATAACTATGAGACCCTTGCATAACAAAATAGGAAGGACACTAGCATACCAGGAAGACATTTTTGCTGCCACAGCTAGGAATGGGAATGGAAGAGGAGAAAGAAGGCCTTGAGAGTGGAGGAGAGGTTTGCCCAGGATAGACTGACCTCTACTAAAACCAAGAAAATGAACCTCACTTAGGTAGGGCACTCTGATTTTGCCTCAGAAATCTTATTTACCAAGATTAATGCTTAGCTTCTTTACTTTTTTATTTGTATAAACACAAGTTTTTCTGCCTGGCAAATTATTATCTTTCAGTTTAGTGATTTCCAGGCATTTATTAAGGATCTATTTAATGTAAGTATTTGCAAATGGTATGTTTTTCTTCAAAAGAAGATCATGCCAGTAATGGTAAGTTTGTAATGAAATTAAGTAGAAAAAATCAGCTAGGCATTGTGGCATATACAAGTACATGTTCCCATCTGCTCAGAGGCTGAGGCAGGAGAACCACTTAAGCTGTGGTAGATCCAGCCTGAACAATATATTGAGACCCTGCCTTTAAGAAAAAGAAATCATAGCCAGGCATGGTGGCATATGTCTGTAATCCCAGGGCTCTGGGAAGTTAAGGCAGGGGGGGTCACAAGTTTAAGCCCAATCTTGACAATGCTATTTATCAAGATCCTGTCTAAATGAGAGAGGGGGAGGGGGAAAGGGGGATGGAGGAAGGGGGAGGGGAGAGGGAGAGGGAGGAGAGGGAGAGAGGAGAAGGAAGAACAGAGAAGGGAGAAGAGGGAGAGGGAGGAGAGGGGAGAGATATCATTAAGTACTAATGCTTGATGAGAACACCAGAGGTCTGTCATTCAGAAATACAGGTAAGATACAGATGAGATACATTAGAGGATGGTATGTCTGTTCAGGGTCCTCGCTCAGTAGTGTTGCAAATCAGACTCCAGGATAATGAGGGTAATGGATGTTTGTTTCTGAAGACCAATCATAGGTCGGTGGTGCTTGTGACTCCTCTGATTTCCTCGCAGCTGTAGCCCTTCCAGAGCCTGCCGTACTTGACTTCTTACCCATGTCAAGATCTTACCTGAAAGCTGAAGAACAAAACCGTTCATTGCACCACAGACTTACTCTCTGCCTCTCACACTATGCCCTTCCGTATGTAATTTCTGGGTTACTTAAAAGGTGCAGTGCTGAATTGGATTCATTCTACATATCTAAGCTTTTACAGACTTCAGCATCCTTGGGGTTTAAAGGTACAAAATATCTTTTATATAGAAGATCAGATGTATAGAAATAGCATCCTTGAAGATATTGCCAAAGAGCAATTGGCAAGATTTATTTGAATTGTGAAATTTTAATTTCCTCAGTTTGGGACTTCCCAGTTTTATTTTGAAGTTGGTGCCTCTCAGTCATGGAGCAGCAGCCCTTGAATTCTGCTGAGAGTGACTAGGTAGTGACCAGTGCGTGTGGCAGGACTTCACCTGGAACTGAGCTCCAGCACGTCTTAGAAAAACAGGGATGGCTCTGTCCCAGGAATGAAAATGATTGTGATATGCAGATTCATTTTAAGAGAGGCTATGCCTTCAGAGTGTATTGCAACAGGAACAGGATTGGGCAGGTGACTTCTGTACAGAAGAAAGGAGGTGGGAACATACAATTAAACAAAACAAAACCATTCAAAATTTTAAATATATCTCTGAGAAGAAATTGTGTTTACACCTAAAACCTTATGACACCTGCCTACAGCCAGAAACATAAAGGGAGAAAGGCCAAACTACAGAATGGAGAAACAGATCAACCTGGCTAGCTGTATTGTGGACTGATTGTGTGGAGATCATGGCATCTCCATAGATAGTAAGTTCATTTCCCTCAATAACAGAAAGGCCTTCTTTTAGCAGTTTCAATTCAAAAAGGTCTTTAAGCATTGAGTAGAGTTAAGCATTGCAGTATGACTTTAGTATGATTCCAAAACTTTATTGATATCTTGTGGTGTTTTTAAGAATTTCTGTTCACGCTTCTTTTCCTTCCTTCACTCCCTACTTCAAGTGATGATGATTCCACTTCATTTTGTATGGCTTAAAAGTCTACAAGGTACTGCATTCATGCTTAATTTTATTCAAGAGTCCTCTTCAGTCACAGTGTAGTGAGTTGTGGGAATTTTATGTATGGTGAACTTGTTAAAAAGAAACCACAAATTTCTTCTGTGGCTTTTTAGTTTCAAAAGCTCCTGAGCTTTTTAGTGCAACCATCTTACCTTTAGAGAACACCTGAAATAAAATTGATTTCACCAGAGGCCAGAATGGAACTGTAACAGTTCTGTGTCCATACTGACATAGTGGTGGATGCTACTCAGAAAAAACATGGGAACATTTAGATTGTGTTTCTGGGAGGAAGCAGTGCATGGCCAAAAGCCACATTAAGTTCATTAGGTGCAATTGCTACACGACGCAGCTAATATGGTGACAGAAATAAACTCTTCAGTGACTCAATTCTAGCGGCACCAATTTTAACCAATTTATGAGACAATTGAATATGTTCTGTACTTGAGATGGGTTTAAAGCAGTTATGATGCCTGTTTTCAAGTTCAGTTTGAGTTTTCAGATATAGTTCAGTTTATGAAGAAGCAGCTATCCATTCACTAAGCGTATCAGCGCAGATAATCAAGGCCGAGTCTGTTGCTGCTGCATAAGGATGAATTTACTAGTCATACATCATACAAATTGGATTATAGTTGTGTTCACTGAATCCTGAGCTAAAAATTGTAGTTATTTATGCAAACAATAGCATTAAACACATAACCAAGTGCTACTTCTGTGACTTAATATATTACTTCCAAGGAGCAGTAAATTTCTTTTATCTTTAAAAAGCTTGAACTGTGGCTCTTTTACTTCATTTTAAAGATGAGAAATCGAGCAAGGAACTACGATGATGGTGCCCCTCGTGCAGTGCAACTTTTCTGCCTCCATGTTGCCCGCAAGCAACAAGTGTGGTGCTGAAATTACATCGCATATCTCAAACTGTCTCTCGAGCTACTCATTTATTATTTCTACCTGTAGTTGCTAAATCTTCAAATTAGATTACATGGGCTGCTAAGATACAGCAAAAACGACTCCTTATTATGACAACTCTCACAGTATTAGATGAATAACAGAAAAACACAGCACCAGGGAAGAGGTATATTTATTAGTCCCAACTTAGTTCTGTTTGTAACTTTTGGTGCTGTCAAATAATGCAGATACACATTTTGAAAATTTATTTCTGTTTAGGAAAAATGCTCCTGAAAAAACAATCTTAGTGAGAAATATTATCTAGTAGAGACATAGGTCAGACTGAATATCTTTTAAGATTATTTCTATAAGAGTTAAAAGACAGCTTAGACAAAAGTGATGTCTACTGGTTCTTCCTGGAAACCTGGTTATCAAAGATGTAGTGAGTCTTAAAGTATAGTTTTAAGTCAGGGATTGTGATGCCCCTTCCTGGCCTTTGTTGCCAGAATTACTTTTGCTATTCTGGGTCTCTTCTGGTTCCAAATGAATTTTAGGATTGTTTTCTCTAATGTGTGAGATATGCCATTGGTATTTTGATTGGGATTGCACAATTTTGAAAGTATTACCATTTTCACTATACTGGCTCTTCCTACCCAAGGACAAGGGATATTTTTCCTATTTTTCTGATATCCTTTTATAATGCACTGTAGTTTTCAATGTGAAGATCTCTTACTTCCTTTGCTAGATTGATTCCTAGGTATTTCATTTTTTTGGATGCTATTGTGAAAAGTATTATTTCTCTATTTCTCTCTCAGTCAGTTTGTTATTTACATACAGGAATGCTATTGAGTTTTGAGTATTGACTTTGTATCCAGCTGTGCTACTGAATTTGGTTATTAAATTTAGAAGTATGTTGGTGGAGTTTTGGGGGTCTTCTATGTATGTATCATGACATCTGTAATTAATGATAATTTAACTTATTCCTTTCCTATCCTTATTCCTTTTATTTCTTTCTCTTGTCTAATTGTCTAATTCCTGTGGCTAATGTTTCCAGAACTGCATTGAACAGAATTGGTGATAGTGGACATCCTTGTCTTGTTCCTGATTTTAGAATGAAAGCTTCCAGTTTTTGTCTATTTAGTATGGTATTGGCTGGTGGATTGTCATAGATGACTTTTCTCAGATTGAGATAAAGACCATCTATTCCAATGTTATATAGAGTTTTTAATCATGATTCTTTTGACTATGATTTTGGAATACTTATGTGAAAGAAAGTCAGCCAAAGATACATTTCAACTTTCTTTTAAGGACAGTGCTTCCTAGAAATAAGAAAGCCCAGATTAAATGATCTTACCTCCTTAGTATAATCAAAGTTTGAAACTGTTATTTAAAATGGTTATACTAATATAGAATAAATTCATTCAACATAGACTTTTTGTCCTCTTTATTAATTTTTGGAAATTATTTCATAAGATAGTCTTAATTTCTAAAGCTAATTGACATGATTGGAAGAGATAAAGAGTATATCCTTATTTCTGGTTTATTATTTGACTGCAAGATTGTCCTACAGATAATAGCAGAAATTCAAAATACACTATTTGTTTCCAAGTAACCCACTGTCAAATGCCAGCTTGCCAACCGAAGTCCAAGTTTCTGAATCAATGTGAGTTCAACTCAGGTTTGTGAGCCAAGCTGAGCCAACACTACACTAAAATGAAATTTCAGGATTGCTGTGTATCAAAGATGTTTTGTCAATCAGAATAAGTAGTTAAATAAAGGGGAAGGAAATCATTAGTCTTCTACTCAGTTGAGCCTTTTGAAATCTTGTGAATAAGGCTTTGCCTTGGTTTGCCGTTGCAGACTTGTTCTTAAATGAGGAGAAAAGGGAAATTATGTATGTATATACAGGATAGCTAACATAGTTGTACTACTGACTTCTATCGGTTTACTCAAAGGAACAATTAATGATTAGTTATTTGATCAATGTTGCATGTCTCTATTTGTTGTCCTGAGAATTTGAAGATATCAATACGTAATACAACAACCATTGTTAATTTCCTACCACTTTGTCTATAACTCTGTATTGCTTGTATTGTTCTTATGCTATTTTGTAAATGAATGTCTCTTTGTTAATGTGTTTTCCTTCTTTTATTTTTAAAATACATTAAAAAATAAATGAAGAGAAAAGCTATTATTTGTAAGCACAAAGGAATGATAATAAAGATCTGTAAATTTAAAAGATTTTATTTGCAGAAAATAATTTAAAGAGGCAGATATTAGTATATGGCTTGTTTCAGAATTGATGCACAGAAAGCCTAAATAACTTACCTTGGTTTATACTATACATTATTATAAAATCAAGCGTCTCATACATTTTTCTAATGTGTCCATTCTGAATGCTACTAGACCAGAGAGACTTGATCTTTCTTAGGCCTAAGGATAGAGTGTTAGTATCTTAAAATGATCTATGTGAAAATAAGTGTGTGTGTGTGTGTGTGTGTGTGTGTGTGTGTGTGTGTGCATGTGCAAGCTTATATGCATTGCTTCATACTTGGATTTATCTCTAAGAGGGGATTGGGCAACTGTTGGCTGTGAGTTCTCACTGAGTGGCAGTGGCACTGTCCCATTGGTTTGTTCTGTGTCTTTAGGGCAGAATTAAGGTTGCTGGATGGGTGCTCCCTGTCTACCAGAGTGTAGCTGTGTGTTTATATGGAGTATCTCCTCAGCCGAACGCTTCACCATGACCTCTCTGTGATTCCTTTCTGGGGTCATAGAGCTGCACAACTCAAAGATCAAGTATGATATTTGTGGGCCTGTGCACTATGAAAAAAAATATACCCTACAAAGTAGTGGACATTTAAAAGGATGGGTTTATAAGTTAGCAAATTGGCTTCCCATTTTATTTCTCAAATTTTTATATTGATTCTTTTCGAGATTTCATATATTTTTACCAGAACTATAGTACTGGCATTGTGTTACACAAGCAGTAGCAGTGACAACGTAGATGCACTCACGATGGGCTTTCAGTTCTGAGAAAACAAGAATAAATTCAAAATTGGATTATTTTAGAAGTTCTCATTTTTGGTATTTATATGCAGTTGAAAGATGCTTGTCTTTCTCTCACAGTGAGATAATGGAGGAGCTGTCTCCCTGTCTCTTGATTGGATTCCCAATGCAACTGGTTTTGTGTGGTTGGAAATCCCTTGAGATAATTTTGTTCAATGTGCAAAAACCGAAACACACAAAGGCATTTGTAAGAATCCAGGCCTGCTGATAGCTATTAGTCACTTCTTTACTGTACTGTCTGTTTTAAAAACAAACCACAAAATAAAATATCATAGGCAAACATAGAATTGCATCATATCCAAGTGAACTATTGAATTATAAAGTATAGCCTATGAGTTTTCTCTTAAGCAAATGCATTTAAGAATCTGCTGTGACAAATCAATATCAAAATGTGTACAAATTACAAGAATAAATAGAATGTTGCTTTTGACTGGTTTGTTTATATTGGAGCTATATTATTTTATGTGAAGTATGTGTAATAGAGCATTAGATTTGAAAACTCTGTGTTGAATATCATTTCTGACAGCCTTTTTTAGGGTCACTAAAATTCCAATAATTCAATCTAGAATTGAAGTCAATTCCAGAGAAGAATTTAATGTAGTCTGCTTGCCTGCCAGCTTCAACGTAGTTTGAGAGCATTGAAATCGTTTGACACATTGAAATATAAAATGCATTTGTCATATCTATTGGTGAAGTATTTTACGTGATCGCATCTAACAAAGATCAACATAGAGTAAAACTTATACCACTTTTATTTGTTTGTGCAAAAGATTTTGTTTTACCTTGTTTTCATTACAGTCTTGATTTGATTTATTGCAAAGTCCAATAAACTATTCCTAGTAATAATAAAGAAATACATTACTTGAACCAAGTTTGAAATGTGGTGGAGCATCTCTATATTACTACGATCATTTGCCATTTCAGGGATCCATATGAACGTGGTATTGGATGTAGAAAGGATACTTTCCAGACTGAACATGAGGTTAGAGGGCATTTTCAAATTATTCCAAGCAATAGAAACTGTGTAATTTATAGAAGAGTTTTTCACACTTTGAAGCTCAGTTTTCTCATCTGTGAATTGGAATTGAAATTTTGAAGCTTGTAGTTTTTCTTTTGTTTTTGGCAAAGATTTAAACTGTTACATGTATAACCCTTGTTTAATGCCTGCAACCTAGCATATGTTCTCTTAAAAGTTTATTATGTTCTTAAGGCTCCTGTATTGTAAAATAAAATCTGTAATATATTCAGATATTAGCATACTATAAAATATTGAAATGAGAGTCCAGTATTATTTATTTCTTAGGGAAAATACTACATCTGATGTTGTAAATTAATGTAATTTTCCTACTATATTTTCAGTCCTGCATTTTCGTATGATTGAGCAATTTGAGGCTTCCTGTGAGAGAGTATAATAATAAAGTATATTCTGTCTCATTTTGAACAGATTGAATTGGAATTGACCTTAGCTGTGTCCGGCAATATTGTTTATAAGAACTCACGAACCTTTTCATTTTCACATGTGTGTAGTCATGTGCACATTGCCTCCTACCTATAGTTTGGATTTCAGATTGAATAATTATAAGTAATAAGTAGATGCACATTTACATGTAACCATAATATCAGTTCTTCATAAGAAGGCTATTTCCATGTCCCAACCAAAAGTCTCAGCAGTAGTGTTCTGCTGACATGGTTATAATATATTACACTGCGTGGAAATTCTGATTAATACAAGTAATTTCAAGACTATACCTATTTAATATCCAATTTATTTAAAAATCATCTATTACATACATGTACATATAACAAATAACATTTTAATATATATTTATAGCTGTATTTGAATACTTGAAAATATTCTTAATATTACAACAAATAACATTTTAATATATATTTATAGCTGTATTTGAATACTTGAAAATATTATTCTTAATATTTAGCATATTTTGTGTATTTTATAAATTTCATGTGGAAAATGATTTTAAGGGATTTTATATTGACTGTGAAATCAGACCTGAGATGAGTTTTTATTCCAGTTTCATCTATTGAACAATATTAATAAGAATTCCACAGGATTAATAAGAACTAATACTTAAAATAGAGTTTCCAGATTGAGATAAGTTAGGAAAGTATTGGGTTAAACAGCTTTTACAGTAGCCCACCTTACAGCATTTAATTTTGCTCATCTCTGCATTACAAAGTAATAATCTGTGAAAGGATTTTGATGTGTTGCTTCTTTAACCTTTTAAACACAAAAGCCCTTTGAATTTGTAGAGTGCCTTACAATATTCATAATCATTAGAATATACTCTAAAAAATGCAGGTTTAAACTTAATGGACTTATCTATCTTCGTGTTATGCGACCAATCAGAGCACAGGAACTACACTAGCTATTTGAATGCAGAGAATTTAATATAAACAATTGTTAAGTGCTCACTGAGGGTGCTGACCTGTCATGTAAGGAGCAATTGTAGGAGGCAAGCATTACTTCTAGGATCTGGGGAAACAAAAGAAATTGTGTTTACAGAAATTTAGAAGCTGAGAAAAGACCCCCACCACCCCAAAACTGAAGCTAATACTTCTGAAGAGGTACACTGACCAGGTTGTCACTGAAGAGGCCAGTGAGGAGGTGATTCTGTTTAGAAAAATGGGATATTGAGTATAACTGCTGCCATTGGAAGCAAGTACCACTGTTGGCTGAAGAACCATAGCCAGATGATGTTGACTAAGGCAGCAGGAAGCCCACAGGGAGCAAGTCCTTGTGTCTTCTGTTAGCCTCTCGGGCTCACCAGTCCCTCCATGGCAGAGCCTAACAGGGTGAGCTGGCCAAGCAGAAACATAGTCTACAGTGTCTCAGCCGCAGCTCACAGAGCAAAACATAGGCAAGAGATTTTGAAGTAGATACTTCTAGTTTAATGACTGGCATGGTTGTTTTATAATATTCCAGGCTCTTCTAAAGAAGGAGATTGGAATTATTTTTTTAATAGTTCTATTGTCATTTTAGATTAAATTTGCTGTAGTAATTCACATAGCTCACCAACTCACTTTATAATTTATATCTCCAGGAGCTATTTTTCATCACTGCATTAATATTCCATTATTAATGTACAGGTTTCCCAAAACAGAAGAGAAAGGTTAGTTTGAATATACTCTGCATCATTAGAAAAATACACTGTTGAAGGCCCACACAGTCCTCAACTTTTTAATACTGCTCAGCACAGCATTTCTTCTGCTCCTGGGATTCATATGCTAAAAGGTATGTGAATCCCAGTGCACACAGATTCAAGCAGAAGCATGTTGTGCTGCTGAGAATCTATGAGACACTTAAATGTGGTAAGGTTAATGCATTGTGCAAGACTTGGGAGTTTGAAAAACTTACTATGGTTATTGAAAGGGTTCTTCTTATAAGAGTCATCAGTAATGACTGAGAAACACAGTCACACAAATGCAGTCAGCACAGGAGAACACTCTGAGCTGTATTTACTCAGTGTGGCAGCAATAAGAGTTCTGAGTGGCATATTTAGGGGTTACCTCATATGTAGTATTCATGTTACCCTCTACTTATTGACAAAATCTAGGTGGACATTTAAAAAAACCTAAGATTACAAATCAAGAAATTAAGGAAGCATCTTCAGCTATCAAAGAGGTCTCATTAATAGAGTATGCAACACCTGGAGAATGTATACATACTGGGGCAGGTAGCAATGCTGCAATGAAAAGAGGCAGCTACGTATAATAAAAGGAAAAGGAGCCTGAGAAAATACTCGGGAAAAGCTGACTTCAGAATATGGCAGGAGAGGGAGCTCATTACCAGAACTGGGAGAGGATGAAGATTTTTGTTCTGAAGAAGACATGATAGAATAAAATTTCAGATGGCTATAGTAATATCACTGACACTGAGTTCTTTCCGCAAGTCTTCGTTTTGAGTGGTTTAGGTATATTAAGGAACAGCCTAGTATTGGAAAGGGATTGGAGAAAGGTACTATACTATGGTCTAAATAAAGACTGTTTCCACAGTGGTTTTCACATTTAAGAGAAATGTTTCAACCCAGTGAAAGTATTAAAAACTAGATGTCAAAGATTTAAGGAGATAAGGTGTAACAAGGTAGTAGATGAGGTGAGTTCAGGCTGCCCTTCCCAGAGGTTTGTAAATGTGAAAGATCATGTATGCATTTCTGTCAACTTTTGCTCAGTGCATATGATAATAGGTTTATTTAAAAATTCAGAAGGTGAACATATAATACTGATGTGGTAATAGATCTCTTCTGAGTCTGCCATTTTGATAGACTAGCAGCCTATTTGGTAGGGTAAAATTATGTGATTATGAAAAGAACCATATATGTGTCCTATTAAGGTGCTAGAGACCCTGAGTAAAGAAAATACCTAAAAATTCACACTATTTAGAAACCATCCATATAACCATTCATATTCTTTAGTTACCATTCATATAAATTTGAAATACTTTTTGGCTTTCTTTATAAAATGATATTCTGTCTTGGCCATATTGTATGTATTCCATCATGGGTTTGTTTTGATGGAAGTTGTCTTCCACGCGCAGTGGCTTATAAGTAAGACATATAGGAAATGTTCTACAGATGACTTACACGTGTTTGAGTTGGCCCAGATCTCTTATTTTGCCTAAATCTGTGAAGGAAAAAAAATCTCACTAGCTCCTTCATTTGCAGGTCAAAGTCTATCTCATTGACTTTCTTGGAAAGGTCCTTTCTAGAAAATGGACCTCTGTATTTCAGGAGGTTTCAAGGCCCATCTGAAATACATTAGTAGTCAATGTTTAGTATTTTTTATTTGCAATATAGAGATGGCAACTCATCTTAAGTATTGTCATATCTATTGGTGAAGTATTTTACGTGATCGCATCTAACAAAGATCAACATAAAGTAAAACTTATACCACTTTTATGTGTTTGTGTAAAAGATTTTGTTTTATCTTGTTTTCTTTACAGTCTTGATTTGATTTATTGCAAAGTCCAATAAACTATTCCTAGTAATAATAAAGAAATACATTACTTGAACCAAGTTTGAAATGTGGTGGAGCATCTCTACATTACTATGATCATTTGCCATTTCAGGGTTCCATATCCAGAAGAGGACTTTAAAAAGGTAGCTCTAAAATATTTTAAGCTATTTGGGTTTCTTTAAGTGGATTTTTCAAAATAATTGGGTAAGACATCATTCTGCTCAAAAAGGGGGGCTACCCAGGTGAGTAACAAAGGGGGTGATATGTCAATATAACTTTACTGAAGTATCCGCTAAAATAATTAACCTGATAATTTAGAAATTAAATGATATACTACTTTCTTTTTATTCATGAGGCTATTATTGATTTGTTTTGTAATAATAGCTAATCCTTCGTAGGAGCCATGTGCATATAATAATTTGGATAATTTCCCAAGTACTTTAAGATGAGCATGCATTATGGTGTAAAGTGGAATCAAGTATGTATATACATACACACGTACACACACACAGACACACACACATATGTGTACACATAGACATAGACCTATATAACACAGGTTATTTAGTTGATAAGGTAGAATCCTAATGGATTAATTCTTCCCTTTAAATTAATTACATTATTAAAATCATTCCTATATTAGTTAAGGCAATGATAGCTGCTTTAACAAACTCTAAAATTTCAATAATCCAACACAGTGGTTTCTTCTTTTCAGAATGTTTCCACATGCATATTACTGCTGGAGAGAAACTTAACTGCTTCTTCCCATTATTCAAGGACCCAAAGTGACAGAAGTTGTGCTAGGCTTGCCAAGCCCTTCAGTCATTTCCCCACTCCCCTACACCTCTGTGCCCGTCAGCTAAAATAGAAGAGCAGGTTTCATCGCCAGGGGGAGCTTAGAATGGTCAAGCCTAGAAGTAGAATGCAGTTATTTCTTCTCAAATCCTATGGACTGGAACTTAGTCATGTGGCCACATCCACGTACAAAGGAAGCTGGAGCATGTCTAGTTGTACCCCGAGGAAGAAGAGTAAGTGGCATTTTGGTGTGCTGCTTGTGGTCATGGTATTAATACCAAGTTAAGAAAGTTTTAATAAGTCACTGCTTTGTAATATAAAAGCTCATATAAAATTCTATTCTTTCTTTATAATTGTATTCATTCCCAATCCATTAATATGACAGTATTATTTTTATATAGTAATAAAAAGAGTTTCAAGATTGGAGGGGATTTGATCAGTCTGAGGATAATAGCCCTGTATTGAGAGCTACAGGATGTGTACTAGACTTCCCAGAGGCTGACTCTTAGGAGGCACGCCCCAGCACTCCTACAGATGCAATCACTTGCTGTTTTCATTAAGAACCTACTTTCGCAACAGAAAAATCACCTTGCTGTTTAAAACATTTACATTAGCTGGATGGCAGGAGTAGTTTAATGAGAGCCTGGCAGGTCAGTGTGTATGTTATCTCCTTGAGTTACTGTGCTATAGTGATTTTAGATTTCAGTGCCTTACAGAGTAGCCAAATTTTGTTTTGCAAAACATCCATAGCTCTTTCAAGACATGCTCATTCCTTAGATTCTAATGTGGAAGTCTACCATGAGTATCTGGGAGAGAACAAATACAATCCTATTGAAATTATAAACTTGTTGAGTAGAAATTTGTGTATTTTGCTTCATAGTCATAATTAATATGTCCATTGATTTTATTAAATACTTAAACATAATTCCTGTCATAGTCAATGCCTACCACCAGAAATGAATGAAAACAACAAATTGATTAGTCTCAAAAATCTTCCTTGACATTTTCGTGTGCCAGTTACTCATTTCTCCTTTCATTTCTCTATCAAACAATGCAGAAGTAGCTTAAATTTATTCCTCCAAGGTCTGTATATTGAGGAATAGATAACAGTTGAGACTATTTACATCCAAGATCTGTCATTATTTCATTGAGTTCAGTGTTCGCATCAGAATTCAGGTAGATCTCAAGTTTGGGGGAGCATATTTCTAATACAGTTTGCTCTTTTCTTGTAGCAAATTCTGCTGAATGACTCTCACATAATGAAGGTTTGCCTCCTTTTTTCTCTCAGTTGAAGTACTAGGACTCTTATTTTATTTTCACCTTTCAAAAATGCATTATTACATAGCGTTGCAGTATTGTCAACATATATACGTAAATGTGCAGTATTATCAACAAGTATCTTTTAATATAGTAAAAGACACATTGCCACTAACCCACCTCACGGTGAACACACCCCGTCAGTTTTACCCTTTTCTGAAGCAGCTTGGGAAGTCCTTCTTTGTGGCTTTAGGCTCTGTTGTGCCTGCCTCAGTGTCATGAACTCATGGGTGTTTTGACTTTATGGAAGAGCTAGTAGGTGCACAATGTGAGATCAGGGAAAATAAGATGGATGAGAACACGTGGTGATGCACCTATAAATTTGCCTTTTGGTTGGCTGGCACTTAGAGAAATATTCAGTGTGTGTTTGGTAGCATCTCATGAAGACACTCACAAAAGAGGACTTGCAGAACTGCTTCAGAGAGTGGCAAGAAGTCTGGCATAGTGTGTTTGAAGCAAAGGGGAGCACTCTGAGGGGAAATAATGGCAATATGTCTTCCAATGGAATAAATTCTAAATATTTAAGCATTCATCATACAGTTTGGTTACACCCATTATTTTATAGTTAATTGACTTCAAAACATCATCTATAAGAACATCTAAGGATCTTTATATTCTCTGTTTTCCTTCAGGAAGGAAGTGACTATAAATGTCATACGTGCTAAATTTAAAGAAGAGGCTAATCTTGCTGTTTTCTCATCTTCTTCAGAATAGCCTCATCAATCACTATTCTCTGACACAGTCCACCTTGTCTTGGGGATGACAAGTTGTGTACAAATTTAAAAAAAAAAACTTTTTGCTATACATATGCTTGTTATTTCAGTAAGATCAACAAAATGTTTAGGAGCACAAATAAATTCATTAATTATCTTTTGCATCCAGGGCAAAATATAGCAGGCAAGTTGAGAAATGAATTGTTTATTTTTCTTGGGCTGGGAATAAAGAACAATGAAACTTCCAAGTAAAAGTAGTTGGACCTTTTTGCTGTGGATTTGAAAATAAGTCCAGAAGGCTGAGCTTAATATAACATGTGGCAGGTGGCCTGCGTTTGCCTGGAGAATTCCTTTAGGGCAAGACAGCTCAGCAAACACATAAATCCTTTTTTCTCTGTTATCTAGTAGCACATTTAGTTGCCATGGGGATTTTATTTATGCAGCAGATCCTCTGCAGTTCAGTTTGTGCCTAAAGTTTAACCGTACAGCTGTTACCATAAATGCTGCATGGCAATATTTTCCAAACACAGACCCTAGAACAAAAAGAACATTTTTTCCTGATTTTGCTTTTTATGTTCTGAAACATCTTAGTAAAGTTATTACTGTATACCAAGAAAACTTCACAAGTTTCAGGCAAGCAGTAGAACATTTAATGTTAATTAAATTGTTGTATTGTAAATAAATTCTATAAAAATTTTTCCAGTATATTTTAGGTTAGGACAACATTTTGCAAGTTAAATGCATAGCTTATTATTCTGTTTTTAAGTTGATTTAATACTTTTTCACTGTTGTTTCTACTTAAAGGAGTTTATATTAACTGATAAGCAAAACTAAAATGCATACTACTTTACAACTTCTTAACACCCACAGTTCTTATAATATTTTTCCCACTATTTTTAGTGGAGGAGGGAAAAAACAAGATAGAAAAATGGTGATTGCTTTTGCAACAATCAAGGGACATCTAAGTTTCTCCAGCTCAGAGCTAGGTCCTGATTTGGAATGAATTGCTTTTGTTTAGGCTTGATTTGTACTATACCAGATAAATCACTGATATGTCTCCTTTGTGTGAAGCAGCATGGATTGGTCAATGAAAAGGGGAACTGATGCTTTTAGATGGAGTGCATAAAATTACCTCACACCATCTGTGTCACAGCCTACCAGGAAAATGATGAAAGGGAAACTTGTAATCCAGGTAAAGCTGTTCCCTTACAAGGGAAGGAAAGCATTCAGAATCAAGATATATTGTTCACATCTTCCTTTTGCATTATATTTCTGATATGTGATGTTGACTGTTTCAGATAACTATACAGACGTTATTCTTGCAGATGGTTCTACTCTAGTCAAAGGGTCAACATAGAAAACTTGAAATGATCAACTAAATGAAGGCCTTTTGTTTAATGCCATGTATGCTTGGCAGTAACTGAGCCATCTAACATTAAAACTGTGTTACAGCAGTAGCATTCATTCAAGATACTCTCTGCCAGGATCACATGCCTTTCAGATATCTTATTTCTATCACAAATGGCTGTCTAAGTCTGAAAATGAACTTGGTATGATTACTGGAATAAATTAGAGATTTTTAAATGGAAACTGTGAAAACGTTGTCTGCTAGTCAGATATTCTGAGCATTGAGGACGCTCTGCCTTCTACAAGAAGTGACCGGAAACCCTGGCCATTTGCTGCACGTGCTTTGCCACTGTTTCTTGTCACTAGTTGGGCAGTCATGAAAGACAAAAATATATGCTTTTTGTACCCACAAATAGTGATGTTCCATGTAGTACTCAGCTTTTATTGTGAAGTCATGTCTTGAAAAGAATTAGTCTTCCTGACTTATTATGATGTTGCTACTCAAAATGAGATCCATGGACTAGTGGTACTGGGAATTTGTTAGAAATGTGAAATCTCAGATCCCTCCCTTCTCATGACATACTGAATAGGAATGCAGTTAGGCAAGTTTGCCAGATGATTTCTTTGAATATTGGGAAGCCTCAAAGTCAGAGTTAAAGATTATACTTGAGATGATTAGAAAAGTGAAATATGGTTTCACGAGCTATTTCAGGACCTGCTATTAATAGAATGCCTCAGCATCACTTTTATTTTTCTGTGTTTCTTCCTGACACATAAAACTCAATTCTTAATGGATCTCCTTGTCTTCATTTTTTTGTATCATTCTGGCTCAATAGTAATTACTGCCAAACTTATTTTTGAGAAATACAGGAAAACTAAGCACTATTCGCTCCAAATATTTGAAATATTCTTTTTTCCTATTTAATTATTCTATCTACTTTTTTCTGTCTACTTTTTTTTTGTCCACAGCTTTTAGTGGATTTTCCTATGTGCTCTGGCACCAAGTCACACAGAAAGATTCACCGTGCCCTAGACACCTCACAGTCATCACATTTCTGCCCGTGCATATGCTGTTTTCCTCTCAGGAAATGTCCTTTGAGTTTTCACTTGCTTAAGTTTTATTTGTACTCTAAGACCTACTTCTTCTTTTGGGAGCAGAGTTAATTGTGCTATTCTTAGGGAATCTATAGCATTTATGCGAACTCTCACGTAGTCGTCATGACAGCAGGTTATTTACTTATGTGTCTGATGCTTTATAGACTGATTGCACCTCAGAGGTAAGATTATCTGTGTACTGTACCTGTTTAACTGCAACACCTAGGACAATATCCTGGCTGAGGCAGCTGCTTGTTGGTGCTCATTAAGAGAATGATGCCAAATACATTTAAAAGGATACTCCCCTGCCCTTTGCAGTCAGAGCTGCTAATCAACTGAGACTTCAAAGTAAATCAGTATACCTCGTGTCTGCCTTTACTGTTTCTGTCTTCCTGTTCTGAGCGAATTGTGTCAGATATGCTAGAGATAGGGAGCACAGTGAAAAGCCACCTATCAAAGAGACAATGGAAGACAGAAGTGACTAAATTGAGAAATCACTGAAGCTGGTGTACTGGGGAAAACTCAGAGAAAAATAAAAATGAGTTCCAAAGGCTGAATTATACTTAATAGGAAAAGTTTGTTATCCTTAGGAGAGTTGGAAGATCTATTAGTTGGCACTTGGTGCTTGATTGAAAGTTAGAAGTTTATCTTTAAAACAACATAAAGATAGCAATAAGAATTACAACAACTGTTGTTAATTCCCTATCACCTTGTTTTGAAATTGTGTGTTGTTTTTGTTTTTTTGTTGTTTTGTTTTTGCCTTTGTGTTTGTTTTTTTCTCTTCTTTTTTTAAGTAAATGAATAAATAAAAAGAAACAATAGTCTGTGTGGACTTTAGCGCAGAGTGCTTTTATAAATAAGATTTTTTTATGCACAAATGAAATGTATGTTAAAATATCAGTAGTAATATAGTAAGAAATTAAGCACATTGGGCTTTTTTCACCTATAAATGGTGGTAGTTTTTTTCAAGTCTGATTGTTTACTCTTTGTATAGATGCTCACGTAGCAACAACGGTAGGCTATAAAAGAATGCTTTTGTGCATCTTGACCAGAGAGACTTAGACACTTTCACCGTGTTTGCCTTATAGCTACAGCTACCATGTGAACTCAGGGTGATATTTCTCATTCTCACTGTAGAGATATGAAATGAAATGTTTTAGTATTTCTTTAGTAAAAGGGGGAAATTTGAACTACATGATTACCACTTTTCCCTAGAAGATAGAAACTTTATGTGGACTGGTCAAGCCTAATTTGAATAACAAAAATAAGGCTAGCAATGTCAGAGATGAGATATTGACATGGAAATCAATGATATTTCTAATTTTTACTGAGTTTAAAAGTCATTTGTTTTAGTTAGTCTTTGAATATATATATAATATATATATATAATATATTATATATATATATATACACACACACACACACATACACATATATAATAAGTTTAGGGTTTGCAATCCAATAATGCTCGTAATATTGGTAATGTTGGGCCAGTATTTTAAGAAAGTCATGGTCTTAACAGTTCTCAACCTGACATTACAAGTTTTAACTTTCTTAACTAGGAAAGAGATCAAATATTTAATTGCCTACAGGCTTAACTCCTATCACAGTTTATCTGAAGTAACCTACAATTAAGGTTGAGATGGTTAAAGTCAGCAGAAAAAATAAAGACTCAGAAGAAGACAGAGAATACAGCAATTTCAGGAGCTGTTTATCGTTGAGAGATTTTTTTTTTAAAGAAGTCAGTATGAGATGACCTATAGTGGTTGTTGAGGATGTCTTGATTTTAAAATCACTACAATAATGGCTTTGTTGTGTTAAATGGAAGATCATGAAAACAAAACAGTGCTTTTACTAATTAACAGGTTAAGAATATTATTTAGTTTTATGGAAGTATCTGGGAGGAAAACTTAAGCTGGCTGGGGTGTCATTAGCACACAGGACCCAGATTTTCTGTTTAGTTTTACTTAGAAGTTGAGTTGAAGGTCTATAGCATAGAGCAGTGTAAGTACTTGGTTTATATGCTTTAGTAGTTAGATAACTGGTGGACATGTATGAAGTATAGATACTTGCGTGGGGTTTGGTTGCTGGTAAAATAGGATTTTTGCTTCAACTCTCCAGGCTATCTCGTGTTTTACATGTCACTTGGCCCAGGCATGGTGATTTATAAACCTGTGCTGAAGGCGATGGGAGTGGGGAGAAGCAACAATGGCTCAAAACCAAAAGAATCCAGTGGAGAAGGAGGCAGAAGAGGGAATAAACCAGAATGTGTCCTTCCTTGAGCACAGCCTGAGGGAGGGGAGGAGTTACATATAATTTTCTGATAGTTTATAGTTTTCAAGCAAAAAGAGAAGTCAAGTAACACTGGAGAAGTAATGCTAAGCTAGAAAGCAGGTAAAGTAATCACCAAATGGAAAGAGAGAAAGATTAATAGTCTGAAGCATGGGTTTCTATTTGGCAATTTAATCCCATTCATTAGTATTAATGTACTGAAAAACATAAGGCTGGTGATGTGTCCTATAAAGTTTATAGGGCAAGTATTGTATACATTTCCTTTGGAAACTAGACTGCTTACTGAAATCTTCTGTTCCTCCCCAATACCATCAGAAGAGATGTTGGGAGCTACATTAAATAAATTTAATTCTGGGCTACACACCAGATCTAAGAGCTTTGCTCTGTGCAATACTAAATTTCATCCTCATAGCCGCTTTGGGCTAAGAAGCAGTATTATCCTTGTTTCAGATGTGAGGAAACCGAGGCATGTGTGAGGACATGACCTGCAAGTAAAAGGCAGAGCCAGGAGTTACACCCAAGCGGCCTGGCTTGGGAGTCTCTGCATTCCTTTATCCCTTACACTATGGGACATTTTCAGACTCACCCTTTCTTACCTTAAGTACTACAAGAAAATCTTTTAGTTAAAAAGAATGAATGAATGAATGAATGAATGGATGTTTTTTTTCCTTTTTAAAAATTTTTTTCATGCCTATCTTCCTTGTATGTACCTGCACATGACCATGGAGGACAAACAAGACTAAATAAATGGCAAACTACAAGCACGCTTTCACTCACCTGACAGAGGCTACCACAGAACAAAGGGAGGCCTCTCTTGTTTCCTCAGCTCAGTCTTGTCAGTAGTGTCACAGCTTCCCTGGCTCAGACACGTCCTAAAGATGTTGAAAGTGTGGACCCACAGATTCGTTGTTTGCTGTTGGCTGTGTGTGCTACTAGGAGGTAGGAAGAAAAGGAGGTGACTAACCCAAGAGGGGAGCTGATCACAGAAGGGTTTCCCAGAGCACAGGTGCTGAATGTACCGAATGCCTCCTATGTGCCACACTGTGCTTGTCACGAAAGATGAAACTTGTTCCCAGCTGCAGAGAAGCGCACAGTTAGTGACACATACGTACATGTATGGTTTAACAACTTAGATTTGTTAAATGCCTGTTTATTAAAAACTATGTGTAACACCTATGATAATCTTCCAAGATATCATAAAATACATACTTCTGTCTTTATCAACCGATTTAAAGGACTAGAACCTTATTTATTTATTTATTTATTTTTTTGCAGTACTGGGAATCAAACTCAGGACCTTGCACTTGCTAGGCAGGTGCTTATGCCACTGAGCTATATCCGCAGCCCTAGAATTTTACTACTGAAGTTACCTGGATTTACTCCTAATTTCATCTCTATTTCTCAGCCTCTCTTACTCAGATGTCCTGATTGGTTTTATTTTTTTAATGTACTTGAAATAATTTTAGGCAGATGTTTTGGAATTTCTTCTATTCTTTTTGAAGGATAGTTGGGTTTTTCTTTCCTAGTTTTTTAAATTTTACATGCGATTCTGCAGATATTCCACCATGATTTGCTGTAGATTTTCCATGGACACCTCTTATCTAGTAAAGGACCTTTGTTTTTTATTTTGAACATGCAAGGAAGTGGTTTTAGTTATGTTGTGCAGAATGTGACGAAGTAGATTTTCTGCCTTCGTTGATAATTTCTTCTGACCTTTCATCTTTACTGATACGGTGCAGTAGACATAAAGATGCATCTAAAACTGAATTCATGGTGTATGGTACAAAATCAACTTGGCCAGGACTTCATTTTGTATACTGCTGCACTCAGTTGCCTAAAATTTTGTTGTTGTTTTATCACTTTCTGGGATTTTGTAATGCTGGAGCCCCCTTTTTACTTTATGAATAATCATATTATTCACTTGAGTGAGTGAGTCTCTTGTATCCTGAATATGTTAAAGTATACAAATTTCAGATGTTTATCAGCTTAGATAGGTCAGGTAAGTCAAGTTTTATTAAAAACTCTTTAATTGTGTTTGTAAGGATTGTACATTAATGCCACATTAAAATATTTACAGTGAATACTAAATGTATAGTGATTTGAGGATGCAGCTATAATTCGGATTTTTTGTTGTTGTTTAGCTGGGGTATAGAAGTAACTTTGCCCTGTTATTTGGGGAATCACTTTTCCACGGGCCAGGCCCATGCCCAGTGCCTTCTCAGGTGCCATCAGCAGTGTGAAGTCTGGGTTGGCTGTGTTACTTACATCACCTTAGTCTCTTCCTCAGGCCATGGTGCGCAAAGGACAGTACAGGAAGGAATTGAGGCTCTTTGCATTTCACAGATTTTGAAACTTACTGCCTTAGAAACTTGGCAGATGCTGTCACAAAAACAAAAATACTCAAGTTAAAAAGTTTCTGGAATTCTCATTGTGCTGGTTTCAGGTTCTGTGCTTGGAGGAGAAAATGTATGACCCTATGGCTTTATTATTTAGGGTGTGGCGCACTTTCCCGAGTCCTTACTCCCCGTAAGTTTATAGTCCATGAATCCACTAAAATGCATCAGCACCTTTTCCTCCTTCTGTGATAGAACCTCTTGATGCAAATTCTTAAAATAACAAGCAATTTGTATCCCTAAGAGTCAATATTGAAAGATTCAGATTTATAGATTTCTCCCCAGACCAGAAAATATCTGGCCTGGACTTATTTTCTTTCAGTAATTAACCCTTGATAACAGAGAAACAGGCAAACATATTTTTTTCACATCTCTGAGGAACGTATAGAGTTGTCATGGTTCAGTGTTGGCAGTAAAGTTTTGGAGTGGTTAGGATGAAAAAAAAACCCATAAAAATTAATGAACTGAAAAACTTCGCTTAAATGACAGTGATACTAATTGTGGTTGAAAGTTGGGCAAAACATCTAAAATAAATGAAGAATGAATGAAAGTAAAGTAAAGTAAAGCTAACCTGGTTCTGTAGTATATCCTCAGTGAGTACTGGAATGAAGAATTAGTCAGCTTCTCAAAAATGCTCTGTATGTGAGGCAGTGACACTCTTATGTATGTCTTCTTTTCACATACACACTTCCTTTAAATCATCTCCAACTACATGCCAATTAATTACAATCCCATTTGGAATTTTCCATAAGATTTTTCCATAGACCTTTATAAACTAGAGAAAAGCCCACCCCAGACAGCCCGCCTGTCCTGCAGATGCCTCCTGAGAGTGGTGAAGGGAACGTCACTGCAGCTCTGGGTTCCAACACTTGCTGCAGAAAGACTCATGGATTGGGCCAAATAATCTTTAGGGAACTTTTTGAATCCAATAAAAATCTCAATAAAAAGATATCCTTTAGTCACATATCTCTTTTCTAGCTAATAATGCAAGTGTGGTCGTAAGAGAAATGGATAAATCATTATGAGATTGATGTTTAGGGATATTTTAGCCCAATACATGTGAGTGTTACTTGATAACTTACCTAAACGCTGTTGCAGTGATTGCTTGAATTAAAGTTCCAGTTTCATCACCGGCTTGAAGGTCCCCACTCAGAATACAACTATGGGGCACCTTCATTGCGTTTATACTCACTGAGTATTATAGGCATCTGAGCTAGTGAAGAATGTCTGTTACTGAAGAAACCCGTGGCTGTTTCCCAGCTTGCTAATAATTTCATCTCCTAATCAAATAATGCCCAAGTAACTTGAGCCGTTTGTTCTTATCCCACTGTAACACTTTTAAAATCCAACACAGCTATGGCAAGAGTATGTCACTAGCAAATTTTGGACAATAGCACCCACACTCAATAGAAATGCTTGTGTACACAGAATGATTTGTCCAGAGGAAGGAAAATTTATCATTGAAGGACAAAGATAAAGGTTCTTTTGACATAGTGACATATTAATAAGTAATTTGGGAAATACAAGATATATAATCATAATTTTTAAATATATTTGAAAGATTAAATTGTTTTTTTAACTGCTTGATCTAGAAGCAATGTATTTATTCACAGCTTCATGACTAAGCAACAGGTCATACCATCTGTCTTTAGCATGGCTCCCTAGTAGTGTACTTTTGTCGCTTTTAATTTAGGATGTAATTTTTTTCTACACAGGACATAGGAGTGCTACTATATACCAAGTAGTCCCTATGTGTTACATTTTTTTCTTCTGGTATAGTTATTATAATTGATAAAAACGAATGTAATACTTCATTGAATGATGTTTTGAAAGGCTAAGGTCAGTTCATAGAGGAGGGTTTGTTTTACTTTTTTAAAAAGTGGAATAATTTCTTTTTAAGGTAATTGTTGTCTGAAATTTCCTCACACTAAGTTAATATATTCACTTATTTCACCTCATTTACAGACTTAGGGCCACACATAATCTCAGTAATTATAAAACTATCCTGAGTCATGTAGAGTTTGCCAGTATAAGTGAAGATGTTGGGCTGGGGATATAGCTCAGCAGCATAAGTGCCTGCCTGGCAAGCACAAAGTCCTGAGTTCGATTCCCGGTACAAAAAGACCCAAAAAAACAAAGTAAAGATGTTGACAGATTGAATAATGGGAGAGGAAAAGTCTTTGAACCACAAGATTATTTTTCATTTCCCTTGATGTGAAATAAATATGTAAGTGCATAAATTAACATTAAATTAAGTATGATGTAGGCTTAAGAACCACTGATATTTCTATTACTTTTGTGATTGCTTTAAGATCAATCACACTTCATGGAGATACTTCCATTTTTATTTTGCAGTCACAATTTTCTTAGAATCTTTGACCTATTTGTGAAAAAAAAAGGAAACAGCTAAAACTTGATAGTCAGTGAAAGGGGAAATGCAATTATTGTCTTAGGCTTTTAGAAAGCATTGGCTTCCTAGTAGATTTAGAAAAGGAATTTTTGAATTGATTACAAAGTTTGCTTGTATTTCACTTATTATTCAAGGTCTTCCTTCCTTTTAACAAGCAATGTGTAGAAAGAGAACCCTCCATGTGAAAAAATCTCATTCTTCATGTCAACTCTTATAAAAAGCGTCTCTCCTTCCCTGACAATATTACAGCAGAAGTATACGTGACATGTGGGGCTTGAGTTGTGGGAAGCCTTGGGCAGTTTATGCCCTAAAGCCTTTATCTTCAAAAAGGATAGCAAAAGCTTTTCCAGGGCATGGGTGTTTATTCAGCTCTTAAAGATGTCCAGAGAAGTTTAGAGCCACAGCAGGGTCAGTCTGTGCTTGCTGTTAAGATGAGTTTTATTATCTGGCTCAAATCCCTCCTATTAGAGTTCTCAGTTGTCCTCTTTAATTCTCAGGATATCCTCAGAGCAAGACTTAAGGCCAGCTTCTGTGGGAGTGAAGAGAGTACAAAAGTACTTTTTTGCTTAAAGAAAAACTAGTTTTTGGTGTCTCCTGTGTAATAATAGTTTATATACTGGTGACTGTAATTAGGTCACGCACTTGTAATTAGGCCACTTTGTTTTCTAGACTAAATAATCTAAGCACAGTATTAGTTTTACTATGGACCCATTGATAATCCTCTAAATAGTTGGCTTCGTGACCCCTTTTCACACCCTTCCAGCTCTCTAGGCCCTCTCAGTTGGAGCTACCAGTTATAGGCAGCCATATGTTCGTCTGACTTTTCTGTGGCCTAGGTATTATTTTCTGAGGGTTAGTCAGGTGTTACGAATTCTCTCAAATTAAAAGAAAAACTGAAAATGAGCCCTATATTAGTTGTGCATATAGTATATACAAGTGATAGATTTGGGGGCTTGTATATTTCTTTCTCTGTAAATAAACACTTTTTAAAAACAGTCATAAATTTACAGTCCCTTTCTGTCATCTAATAATCATAAAGGTGAGAGAAAATATGGCTATCTCTAGCCCTGCTGTGTGTGGGGGGGAGTGAGTGAGCACAGACACAAAGGAATATAAGTTATGTCAGTATTTCCTAAATGCCTATTACAGGCACAGTGAATCAAAAATTCCTGGATTAATTGGTGAGGCCTGGATGTCAAAAAGCCACAGTGATGTGAGCTACACACCACTGGAGTTGTGAACTGGGAACATAAAGTTTGACCTGAAACTTGTGAGATCAGTTGGATTTTATTCAATAAAGCAAGTGAGACAAGCATTTTCAGACGTGGCTCTTTAGGAGTATTTGATTGGCTGTAAGTGCTGGGATCTACATGGGCCAAAAGTCGGGCTGAAAAGGGGAATTGAGGAGAGCTGGCCTAAGGAGCTGAAAGCCCAAAGCAGCACGGGTCATAAAGGATTTGCAGGTGTTTGTATCTTAGTATGAACTACATTGTAGTGTCCATTGGAGGCTGGGGAAAAAGGAGCAAATCTGAACAGCCGATAAAAAGGTAACCTTGGGTGAAGACCTTGCATGAGGCAGAGAAAAGGCTCAGTACTGACTCCAGAGGATGGGTAGCCAGTATGATACAGGTAATGGCAGAAGATGAAGTAACCAGTGCCTCTGATCTTGTGCTTTTGGTTGCAGAAGAAGGAAGATAAGGCAGGCAAGGGAGATGAGGCAGGGCAAAGAAGAACTTGTTTGTTTGTAGGAAGTGTTTTGGTCTGGACCTTAGGAATGAGGTTTGAGAGGCAGAATGGAGGTTGGTGGTTGAGATCATCAAGCGATCAGATACAGAGGGAAGATGACAGCAGACATGTACATTCCCATCTGGAATAAGGGCGGTGAGAAGAAGGGAAGCCGGGGAAGAGGCTGAAAAGAAGTAGTGGGAGAGAGAAGAGCTTAGAAACCAAGGAAACATGCTTCTGAAGGCCAGTACAGTTGATGGTAAATGTCTCCTGCCGCAGAAGACTGAAAGTGACAAGATGATTAGAGACCATAATTAGGGCAGTTTAACTAAAGCATCAGTGTCAAAAGCCAGATGATAGTGGCTTTAGGAACAAATGGGGACAAGGAAATAATTAACATTTCCTGGCAACTCTTATGCTGCCAGCATTTTATTAGTTATTTCTTGGTTTTACTGTTTAATTGTTACATGAACCCTGTGAAGTAGGTGTCTTGTAGATAAGAAATTGAGCCTTAAGTATTTGTCCAAATTGCAAAACTTCTAAGTGCTAGAGCTAATTTTCAATTTCTAGCTCATTGTTATTTTTAAATTATTTGGTATATGAATGTAGTAAGATAGGTAGGTTTGATAATTACGTTCTCAGTTACGTATGGTTTAGGAAATCAGGCAACTTCCTAATCCTGGTCTTTATTGTAGCACAAAATTCCCCACTCCTTGTTGATATGATCATTACGCAACTGATAGCAGCATAGCAGTAAATGAAACATATAAGGCATATTATTGGCACTAGCAATAAGACTCTCTTGTACTGAGGGCCCCTGTATACACCCATACATGCTGTAAATAGGTGAGGGTGGTTCTGTCTTATGAGAAAAGTGACAAGTATGGAAGGATTTAGGTGCTATATAAGACATGAAACATGATGAAATGTTCAGAGGAGATCAGGAGCCTGCCGCTGGGTAAGTATGTGTCACTGAGCCTTTAGGGCTGGTCAGGCTTTTACAGTGTTCAATGTTATAGTTGTTAACTGTGTAAAGACTAGTCCAGCTATCAAAATTTAGCAATAATATATATTAATTTTTACTCAATGAATGTCTAAGGGCTAGTCAGTGACTAATAGTAAAGTAATTAATAGTGGACTGAAATAGGATTATTTCCTTAAAAGTAAATTGTATAAAATATGAACATACCCATATAAAACAATCCATAGGTTTTGTGCAATTTGACAAGTACTAAGTATGTTCATTTTAATCAGATCATGCAAATAACAGAAAAGTGGAAACTTGCAAAACATAGTTACTATCTTCGTGGCTATCTCTTGAAGGTTAACAAAGTTTGTATTGTGGCTACAGAATACAAAAGAAGGAGGAAATTACAGGAAATTCTGGGTTTGGGATTGCAGCTAACAGGAAAATTTCTTGGACTGCAATTCAAAAACTGCAAAAATGGTCACATAGTAAGCATTGGCATTAGGGATCATTACAGAAATGTACAGGAATAATTTCAAGTGAATTAAAGAAAGTTGCATATGACAGCTGAACACAGTAAAATTTGCCTTATGTATGAAAGTGAAGAGCCTCTCTCCTTTTGGCAATTCACAGATAACTGCATTTTTTCCTACCCATAAATACAAATTGGCTGTTGTTTAGAATCTGACAAGTGAATTTGTTCTTAAACATCAACTCTTTCAGGAATTTTTGGCTTGTTCTCTTTTTTGGGTTAAGGATGGACATGTGAACTTTTTTCTCTCACCCTCTTCTTTTATTTGATGAGATTCCAGTCATGTTCTAGTTTATATCACAGCAAAGAGGTTTTAAATGACCTCTTTATGAATGCAGTTGCTCCTGCTTCCATTCTCATTTCCCTTGATCTCAGCATGGCTTTTGACACTGTCAACCATGCTATCATTTCACAGTGCTTGAGGGAATTTCCATCCTTAAACACTCAATTTTACATCAAAATAACACTTGAAATGCACAGTTCTGTAGGCAAATATTTTATCTAAATGGTTTTTTCAAGAATATTGAAAATTCTATTTAGTTAGAACAATAGGCTATAGATGTCTGATTATTTTAATTTAGCTGTGGAGATATTTTTCACTTTATCCAGCTACTAGGAGTTGTTTCTAAGATGTCTGCCTCTGGACTGTTTGGTTTGCCCTGAGCAGAGGTGGCTTCTTACAGGCAGTGGGCATACAGTGAACCAAGGGGGCTTCATTGTGAACTAGGACTTATCTGTGTTTAGCTGTGGTGTGTTGTTACAAAATTAGCTATTTCTGTACCTAGCACCCTGTTACTGTATTTATCTGTTTGATATTAATATAGGTAACGTCACTTCTGAGCTCTCTAAACTTTCTCCTCATGTGCCTGCTAACAGACTTTTTCATGCTCTCAGGGTTAGAGAGAGGTATTCACAGGTGACCTGTCTTTGAGCTCTAGAGCAGCGCAACCTTTAATTTCAGTGTTACAACATAAATAGAGCTTTCAGTCTAGGATTATTGGTTATAAAGCTGATGCTAGCTTTTGTCCTTTAAGTGTCCTTTCTTTGCACATTACTCTTAGGATATTTAAGATTTGCAAATGTCACTTGAAAAATATAACTACACTAACACTTCATATATCCCTGTCTAACATGAATGTTCGGACTTTACTTTTATTCACCGCTCCACTGAATCGCTATTCTGCCCAGCTGGCTGTTCTGCCAAAGACCCCCTTTTTTTTAAAGCCCAACAATCCTTGAAGTTACAGAGATGTATAGATGTAAGGGAACCTCACTCCCACATGAACTCTGGCATCTGACTGTTGACCTTCCAGCAAACTAAGATGTGATGGTTGTGGTGGTGTTGAGTTAGGAATTTTGAGTAGGTTCCTTGATTTAATTTTAAAATGTATTACTTCTTGGCCACTTTTTTTCTCTGGAACCACTTGCCATAGGTTTAAATTAGAGAGCTATATGTTTTCATAATGGTAAAGAATTCTCTTGTTTATTAAAAATAACACACTCATTGCAATTTACCATAAAATATTTCAAATGTATTAATATTCATTCCTATGCAAAAACTGTTCTTTTTTTATTGTAAAGGTTTAATGTCTTATATAGAAGCCAGTTGAAAAACCTTCACAGTTTTTTTTTTTTTTTTTTTTTTTTTGCGGTACTGGGGATCGAACTCAGGACCCTGCGCTTGCTAGGCAGGCACTTATTCCACTGAGCTATATCCCCAGCCCCCTTCACGGCTTTTTGAGTTTCTGATTATGGAAAGCAAATGTGATTATCTTGGATTCAGGTCATTGATTATAAACATAGCAGTCTGAATTTTTCATGGGGGAAAATAGAACTGAGAAATTTCTTTTTAGATTCTTTTGTATTTCTGAAGAAGGAAAACAATAACAACAACAAAATCTTAATATACTGGCATTTGGGACAAGTTCAGATTGAGTAAGTTTAAAATAAATGAACTCAACTAGTTCCAGCAGCTAGTGCTCCAATGAAGAGAAGACATTGGTAGCGCATCACCTTAGGCAATGAATGACTTGAATTGGAGTATACTTTTCCAGTGAAATGGACCTCATATAATTGGAATGGATCCAAACAAGTTTCCTACTGGACACAGAAAGTTGTCTAATGTAGTAAAGATGGTATAAAGAGACATGGTATCAGTGTGCCACAAAGCTGTGATCATTCATGTGCAATAACCTCCTTTTTAGAAAGGAAAGTTCCTTGGCTCTGAAGAAAACAAAAGCTATGAGTGTGATAACTTGCCTGTAAAATCTTTAACACAATGTAGATGTGAATAGTGGCACACACCTGTAATTCCAGCACTCTGGGAGCCTAAGACAGAAGGACTGCAAGTTTAAGGACAGCCCTAGCAATACAGTGATTTAGCAAGACCCAATCTCAAAATTCAAGGTAAAATTTTATAATGGTTGGAGATGTAGCTCAGTGCAAGGGTCTTGAATTCAATCTCCAATATCTCAAATCATACTAAACCAAAGCAAAACAAAACACAGTGACAATAGTAGCTATTACTAGAGTTCTGAATACTTTCCTGAAATTTATGACTTATGTGTAGTAATAATGGTGGTAATTCAAATTTATTTAATCTCTTTAATGAGATAAGTGGTAGGGTAGTCATTTACAAATGAGGAATTAGATCCAGGGAGGTGAGGCTCACTTTAGGGTTTTTCGCTAGTCAATAGCAGACCTGAGACTGGAACCCAAGTTAGTTTTAGGTCTATCTGTGCTGAGGAGTTAACTTTCCCAAGCTAGTGTTCAGGACAGTTTAGGACTTGTGAGGCCTACTTTGTATTAACAACTATTACTGCTGCAAATACAAGAGTGGTGACTTTGGCATTTAGGGTAGTGTACCTTGCACACCTCTTATACAGATGAAGGAACATTTTGCAAACACTGGTTTGCCTCATCTGTGGAGGGAGGCAGTATTCATTCATTCATTTTCTAAAGTTGTAGTATCCTCCAAAGGATATTACAATTTTGTTGTAATATCCTCCAAAGGAAGCAGGCTTAAATCTATAGAAGTGTTCCCTTGCTGTTGGTTCAAACAAAGATGAATGGATACACTCAGACTTGTTGGCTCACGTTTTTCTCTAGAAAAGTTTGAGAATGAGATTTCAATGCGATCAATGAAAAAAATAGAGGAAATTGTTAAATTTTATGAAAACTTATTTTCTGAAGAATTCAAGAGAAAATTCTGCTACACAGATACTAAAGTGGCACTTTATGTGTAAAACATAGGCTGAAATAAGAAATGTGCCTG
Source organism: Dinomys branickii (assembly GCA_004027595.1). Lineage (NCBI taxonomy): Eukaryota > Metazoa > Chordata > Mammalia > Rodentia > Dinomyidae > Dinomys > Dinomys branickii. The sequence continues at coordinate 108,628 of PVLD010002629.1, read as the reverse complement.
GGGGCTGGGGATATAGCTCAGTGGAATAAGCGCCTGTCTAGCAAGCGCAGAATCCTGAGTTCAATCCCCAGTCCGCCAAAATAAATAAATAAATAAATAAAAAATAAGGGAGTAAAATCGACACCAAAATTTCCAACAGGGAAAAAAAAAAAAAAAAGAAATGTGCCTGAATTAACATGAAGATGTATAGTGATAAAATGGACCTTCTCTTTGACTAAGGGTGAATAGCTGAACTATTACAGTGAAAATCTCAATCAAGGCATCATGGATATTCAAGCCTTAACTGTGACTTTGATACAGCCTCTGGCAACATCTGAGGAGTTTCAAGGCAAAACTGAACCCCTTAGATAGCATCTTATTACTGAAGAAATTCTGCTTGATTTACCATCAACCCAAATTACTATTTTTTTCTTAAAGTAAGTGATCCACCAGTATTTATACTATGTAGGATTTAAAATGCTATTTTAAAAGAAGTACAGCTATCAAAGTAAATATATGTTATCAGTACAGATAGATGCATATGTACATCCACCAATTTTTGCTGTTTGAACCTTCAGCTAACATCAAAATTAGGGAGAAATTATAACACTAATGACAGAATCCCAATTCATATTACACATTATAAGAATTAGAAGCCAAGATTGATAATAATACTCATAATTTTAAGAGTTAATTTAAATGCATATGCCAAGAATGGCCCAATATGTCAGCCACATTAGCAGTAGGCCAATATGAAAGTGTTGTATTTACAGCTCTCTTTGGCTAAGGTTTTCAGTATGAAGTTCAATTCTGTTGTACATTTTTTGGTATCGACAGGATAAACTATGATGGTATCCCAAATACAGCAAACTAATAAGAAATTACTTTTCCTGTTAGAAGGCTACTGGCCTGGTGCTCCACTATTGTTTGCCCAAAATATCTTAATTTAGATTTAAACATGGAAGTCCACTATAAATAAACTAGTGGCTCTCAGTAGGTCTCAAGAAGAAAATAGGAAGTTATAGCTCTGTCAACAGAAGCACCTTAGCAGCTAGAGTGGACTTTTCATTTATTATCATCTGCTTTCCAAAAATCAGGGTAGCAACATCTCTCTCAACCTATCATGTAGAATTGGATAATCTATCAGTGTTCTTGATAGAGTATGTGATTCCTCCAGGGTTTTGGTAATCAGTAAACAAGATCGGCACATTGTAATCATCTTTTATTCTATAGTGCCTACCATGTGACATCAAAATAGTAGCTGTGTATTAATTACTTCTTGAATATACAGAAGTCCATGATGGGAGGCTAAACCTACAGTATTTTCACAGAATTAATTTCTCCTTTGGCTCAGTTGAAAAGAGCAATTCTTTAATGAACTAAGAATAGAAAGTTCATCTGTGCCACCGTGGCAAGCTTAGTCAACTGTGATTCCACCCTGCTTTCTCTCCAGTGCAGGGAGATACAAAACATTTATATGCTTAAGTGTTAATACCGTTTTCTAAAAATTTCCCCGAGCTCTAAGTATCAGGGAATATAATAATGACTAGAAAAGGGGGAAAGAAAGAGATTTCAGTGATCTTATGTGTACTTGTAGTTAAATCAAACTGCTGATACAAATTGTAGAAATTTATCTAAAGTTCTGCAATTATGGATAAAATTAGAAGACTTCTTTGAGTTATGCGTTTATGCGCTGCTTCACGCAGGAGATGGAAACTAACTTTAAAGTGGCTGAGAGTATTTCCCCAGAATATTGTCTCTAATGGCAAGGGAAGAAAGAGGCAGAAGACGAAAGAACATCAGACATTTTTAAATGTTGCTTTGTTGTTTTTTAAAAAAAAATGTTTTGGAAGATCACTCCACTTGGTGTGCGAAAAATATTCAGTTAAAGTATAGTTTCAAAAGTCTTATCTGAGTAACAAAGATTTTTCTCTCTCCTTGGATTCCTGTAGGGTTGTTATTGACTTCCTCCTGTTGTCAGGAATTGGGTGTCCAGATGAGTAATCCTCTGTGTTGAGTAAATCAGGATAGTCTCATAATTACCTCAATTGAAGATTACTAAGTGGTTATATATTGATTGTAAACATATATGCATTCAAATATAACTAAACACAAACATGCTACTGTGCAATTTTAAAATGGTTCACATATGTATGCATATTTCCTAGCATCCCTTTGCGTCAGGCCCACATACCATTTAATCAGTTTTCCCAGGGTTGGCTTTTTATTCAATACACTATTACTTCCAAAAGAACAAATATTGGTATAAGAATTAGTTCCTTGTATATCGTTAATTTTATTTTGCCAACTAAAGGTTTGTGACTATCGTATCACTGGAGTGTATGAGTAGGTGGGTGAATTGAGGAGACATGGACTTGTGTAGAGGCAGTTGATTCCCAAATCGTTGTAAATGCTGTGTATGTTGACACACCGAGGAATTGAATTCCTAGAATAGATGACCTTTTTTTTGATGATTTGTTTCACCTGTGCTTTTTTTTTCTGATGCATAGACTCCTTGTAACTCTGTATACTCCAGTATGGTAGTTATTAGTGCAGTGTTGCTATTTAAATTGAAATTGAATTGAACAAAATGAAATAACATTAAAAACACATTTCCTCAGTTGTACTGACCACAGTCTAAGTGCTCAATGGCCACATGGGGCTAGTGGCTGCTTTAAGAAACAGTGCAGATCATAGAACCCTTTCATCATCACAGAAAGTTTAACTGGACTGCTCTGGCTGAGGTACTCTGAGATTTCCACACACTTCTCTATCTGTGCTGCTGCTCTTGATCTTTAGTCACAGAATTTTCTGCCAGCAGATTGTTTTCCGTTTCAAAAGAAAGAGTAGCTGACTTTAAGTGATTTTCATGGTTTGACTGTGTTTGCATGTTGCTTGCTGTCAGTTCTCCTTCTTCATAATTATAGTTGTACTCCCCTATTCTGAATATATATTCCAACATTTTTAGGTAGGGGTATGATGAAGTGCTCTTCTCTGCTCCTCTTTGGTGGTATGGCTCAGTGCCTTGATTTTAATTCATAGAAACACCACTGCTGCACAGTAAATTATATTGAAATAATGGTGGCATATCATGACATAAATATCCCCTGAAAATGAGGAAAAACAAGTTTGGCACTCAGGTGGCTAATACATCACTCAGATACTAGGATGCGAACTACACTCTTGTTGACAGAAAGAAAAGGGATAGAAGATTGTTTCAGTAGTATGTAAGTAGGGAAACAATGAAAGAAAAAAGAATGATTTTTAGCTTATTTGGCTATTGATGTAAGTGAACACACAGATCATAAAAAGCGACTGACCATGGCTTGAATATGTTGTTTCCTTTTATTCACTGGCCAGTGTGCTGTTGATCTTTCCAGAAGAGCTGGTGTTAGCAGTATTTATCTCTGTTCTGTGAATTCTCTCATTTGCATTGCATTGCATTCATTTATTAATGCATGCATTCTCCACTGTGTCATTTCCCTTTTATACTTCAGTTTTGTTTTGCTTTCTGTGTCAATTCAGGATTGTGATTCTTAGTTCTCAAATACATTGGAAATTCAATGGAAAAGAAATCACTAAAAGTTCTTGTAAAAATGTAGCAGAAATTTGTCCTTTCCCTGCTTTGCAACAGCAGAGAGAACAGCAGAAGTTATAGAATGAACTGAAAAGTGTTATCAGGGTGAGGAGCGGAATCAGGACTACGCTGAGAAGTGAATGGTGGTCTGGAGGAAGAGTCTATTGACTATGACCAAACATAACTAGAAATTTTTGTAGCTACTAGATATGCATGTACCAATTCAAAAAGCAATCTGTGTGTTTCTCTCCTCTTTATTTTTGCCCAGATGATGGTGGAGCTCTAGGGCTATAGCCTCCCAAGAGGAGAAGTGATTTTTCAGTCGTTTGCTGTATTTGGGACACCATCATAATTAAGTCATGTTGACACCAAAAAAGTACAATAGAATGCATTGTGAGACAATGATTGGCACCTGCAGTCACTTATTATTTTGTCAAGAACTTAACATGCCAATCAACTGCATGAGTAATGTATGCTTGGCTGAAATTGATCCTAAAGCACCTCATGTTAAGCATATTGATATTGTCTGTTAATGTGGGTCATGGCTGGGCTCTAGACTAAGCTTTTGTCTGTGCTTCAGTTTTGTTACTAAGTGGGAAATGACAAGAGATGAGAACAGTTGAAAACATTTTACAGTAGAATGAACTTTTGACTACAGGTTGTGGGGCAAAGTGATATTTGTTTGATGATTTCCTCCTTGATTATGAAAATAATATGGACTTACTATGGAGAATTTTTAAAGTACTCTAGAGGCAAATAAAAAGATAACAGTGGATAATTCTACCCATCACAGTAGCCAGTTTATAGTATTTGGAGCCATTTCCTTTCAGCCTTCTAAAATTACATGCCTATGATGTGGTAAGATGATTTTAAGAAGAGTTGGCTAATGTGTCTCATATCATTATATATGAATGGAAAGTATCATTTCATATAATAAGGTACACTGTATGCAATTAATTCTTTATAATTAGATACTTAGATTATTACTGTTTACTATTATAATTAAATAAGCTTGTGATGATTACTTTTGTGTAAATTTGCACAAATCTTCGTATTCCTTAAGATTAGTATATCAGGATGGAATTGGGATATAGGGATATGCATGTGAAGACATTTCAGATATATTGACAGATTGCTCTCCAGCATGCGTGCCATCGTATACCCTAGTGTTGTGGCTTGGGGAATACTGCAAGGGAAAAAATATAATACAGGCTACATATTTATAAGATTATTTATGATAGTCACCCAGAGAATCATATACAAGAGAGTGCAGGAAGTCTGTTCACACACTAAGGCCAAGGAATCTAGCCAAGGGCCTGGATACCACGGAAATGTCCTACATGAGTGAAGCTGAAGACCCAGAGCTCATAACAGTGCCTCCCACAAGTCCATCTGGAGGCCTAGAGCCCATAACAGCATCTCAAGCAGGGCTCTTTCACAGATCTGTGCTGGGAAGGCCCAAAGGTCAGTGGTGGAATCCAGGAAGGCTGTGCCAGTGAGATGAAAGCTCTGTGCTAACAGGCTGAGGGATCTGCACTGGAGCAGGAATCAAGATGCAAAGTAAGAACCAGAGCTGTCCCAAAAAGTACCACAGCCATTCTCAGCCACAGTGACATCCTGAGCTCCTCCAATGAAGAAGATGGCTGAGTTCCCATCAGGGAATTCAATGCAGCAAGCTTCTACAGGAGACTGGCAGTGCACCATCTTCCTCTCTGAAGCCAGGAAGTGATGCTCAGAGTGAGGACCAGAGCTCCCCCAAAGTGAACGGAAGTTGTTCTCAGTGAATATCACTTCACCATATGTCTGTCAACATCAAAACGTTTTAAAAACATTTCTTAATTTGGTAATGAAGATATTATATATTAAAAATTGTGTAACCTTGTTTATTAAATTTTCATACTTTTACATTTTCTTTCCTTTAATAAATTATACTTACTATTCCGTTAGAGCATCAATGATTTTAATTTTTAGCTGTGAACTAGTTGTGAAGGCTATAACTCATTTTTAGCATTAGTATTTTGTATAATTTTCTTCTGTATGTTTTTATTCAAATATAAAGAAGGCTTTCTCTTCTTCCACACTTGCATATATCAAATTTTCTTTTTGGATGTCTTCGTTGATTTTTTACATAAGAAAAACACTACACATATACTATTTTAGTGAACAGCACACATACGCTAACATTTTATTTTGTTTCTCTGTAACTCTGTTGCAGTGCAAAAGTTTAGTTGATAGCTCATGGACTATTGTTCTGACGTTAGGTCTTAATACAGTACATGTGGTAGAGTATGTTTTAAAGTGATAACCGAACACACTGACGATTGTGTGCCATATACATGTGTGGTTTGGGTAATGTTTTTCTTTGACATCTACTAGTGTTTGTTTTCAAATCATCCTGCTTTAGGTACTGTATTTTTATTAACAAACTAGGATATAGTAGAAAAAGAGAAGCTTCGTCTCACTCCTCTTTTCTAATTTTTTTTTTTTTGGAATTCTGATCTGCTTTTCCAGGTAAGCTTTGACATTTCTTGTTAGCAAGTGCCCTTTGCAAATTTTTTTAGGTATCTAAAATATTCCATCTTTCCAATGAAGAATATGATCTATACGTGTGTTCATTCGGGCATTCTTTTATGTACGTGAGGAAAACTTTGGCACCTCTTTTGATTCCTGTGGAAGTGCCTGTTGTGTCCTACCTCCTTTAATGTTATAATGACAGCTTTTGCCCCTTATAGTTCACCCACTTAAAAATGTGTCCTCCTGTTCCCTACTTTGCTTTTTAGTTCTTTTAATAAAACTTATTATTGTTGTTTATCAGGGTGAAATGAACACCCTATGAAATTAACTATTTTAATATGAACAATCTAGTACCATCTAGTACATTCATTTTATCATACAACTAGCACCTCTGTCTAGTTCCAGAACATGTTTCCCACTTCCAAAAGGAACACATCTGTTAAGCATTTACTTCCTGCTTCTGCCCTGGTTCAGAGAAACTCCAGTCTGTAGTCTGTCTCCATAGATCTATCTTCACTGGATAGTTCCTGTAAATGGATTCATATAATATACGTATAAGCTTTTAATCTGGCTTATTTCCTCCAATGCATTATTGTTTCTATGCATCTATGTTGTAGCATATATTGGTACATCCTCCAATGAGTAATTTGTATTCAATTGTATGATCATAGCACACTTTCAGTATTCATTGATGACATTTGGGAATTTTGCTGTTGAGAATGGAGCCACGATAAAGGTTCACATAAGTATTTGTTTCAGTATCTGTTTTAGTTCATCTGGATATGTACTGAGAAGTGACATACTGGGGTCCTATGGCCATGCTGTTTAAGATTTTGAGAACTCACCAAAATCTCTTTTCCATTACGACCAAATAATTTGTTGTTCATTCTGGAAATTCACAATCTCTACATTCTTGCCAACACTTGCTTTCTGTGTTTTCTTTAAAAAAAATTCTTTGGGCATAATGTGGTACCTAATTGTGGCTTTGATTTATACTTACTTCACAGTGATCATCTGATGATGGGTTTGCAGGGCAAAAGCTGTTGTTTTGAACTCAGTTTATCACTACTACATTATTTTTCCATATTAAAATTTAGATACAGTTTTGTAGCATCTTTTCACTTACTGGTATATGCGTGTCTAACACTCACTCTCTGAATCCTTTAATACCACAGCATCTCCATTAACTTTGATTCTCTTCCAAATTAACTGGAGTACATCTTCAAGTGAGTTTTAAGTTGTTTATATATGTCACTTTAAAAAAAAATCTTTGTTAAGACAGAATTTCACTATGCAGTTCAGGTTGGCCTTTAACTCACTTTGGAGCCCAGGCTGGCCTCAAATTCATAATGATCCTCCTGCCTCCGCTTCCCAAGTGCTGGGATTACAGGCGTGTACCATCATGCCCAAACTGGATGTCATGTTTTGTTTTGAGCCTTTGGATAGCTTCAGTTTTTATTATTTTATCATAATTTTAATTATAACATGATTTCTTACACAATCTCTGGCTCTGAAAGTTTCCCCTAAGCCAATCATTGGAAATTTTGCTCTGTCTCTCACAGTATTTAAATTCCAGTAGAGATGTTTGATGCCAACTAGAATTTGTTTTAATGGTAAGTTGGTTTATTGTATAGAGAATGTATGAGTATGTGTGTGTGTAGATGGGAGCAGGATTTTTTCAGCTTTTAGGAATGACAGTCTTTTCTACTCCCTCATAAAAAGTCCAAAAGGATATTCACTAAGAAATGTCCAAACTTTCCTGGAAAATGAGTCGTTTAGAATTCCGGCGAACACTGAGAAAAGAGGAGGACGAAATTCTTCCTCGTGTGGACGTGATGTGCTCTCTTATTGGCAACATTCTCTTAAAGTTATGCCCAGGAATTTCTTTAGTTTTTCCCCAGTTTTGCTTCATAAGGTTACTTGTATTGAATTTTCCCATTCTTTCTCCCATTGTATTCGGTGTCATTTGAAAGGCACATCTGCTTTCTTCATAATTGTTCTCTCGTTGTTCTCAGTCTTGTTCATGTAGTCTGCAAGAACTGAACAACATCGGTCTCCATATTACTGGCTTCATTTTCTGCAGTGCTCAGTATATTCTTTGCTTTATCCTTGGCAGTTGTTTTTTCTTACTCTATATGCCATAGAAATTTTATTTCCTTTACCTGGTCTACTTTTTAAAGTCTCTCAGCCACTTGTCTCGGTACCTCTACTGACGTTGTTTCTGACTATGTAGTGAAGGAGTGGCAGGGCCAGAGTACACCTCAAGCCCGTGGGATGGGGAAATTGAACTCATAGTTTTTAAATTATTTTCAAGGAAATTATATTAAATATATGAACAATAATTAAAAGAAGAAAAACTGATAGTATGTGCTTGTTTGAACATCACGGCTACCCAGTGCTTTACCCTCTGAATGAATTACAAGTGATGGGTCATAGATACTTTATAATTTGATGTGGCAGATGCTGTGCACCTGTCAGAACATTACTTTGTATGGAAATATAGAATATACCTTTCAGAAGCTAGATGGATGAGGGAGGAGGGAGCTTTTCCTTTCTACCTGTGTTTGTTTTCTCCGGTGACTAATTCCTTTCCTTAAAGATGTTGAGTTATGAGCATCCCCGCACATTACTGAGACAGTTTGCTAGTTTATACAGTGGGAAAGCACATGTTTCAGTGCATTCCGCAGATGTGAATTTGCACAACTATTTCATCACCCCTATTCATTGAAGCTTGGTCATCTTTTCTAACTTGTAAGCCCGAATGCTGCACTCTGAGCAAATACCTATCTCTAGGGCACTGGTGTGAACTGAATGAGATGGCAGTGCCTTAATTAACCTAGCGTAGCACTTAGCACATAATGGCACTCAGAAATCATGTCTCTTTATCCATGTTAGTTTATTGAGAAATGAATGAGACACTGTGCTAGTCCCTGGAGGCGCAGGTGTGAATAAGAGTATGTGTGTGTGTAGATATGAGCAGGATTTTTTCAGCTTTTAGGAATGACAGTCTTTTCTACTCCCTAATAAAAAGTCCAAAAGGATATTCACTAAGAAATGTCAAAACTTTCCTGGAAAATTAATAGTTTAGAATTCCAGTGAATTCTAAACTATTAATTTTCCAGGACAGGACATGGTTCCTGTCCTCAAAGAGCTCAGAATTCAGCTCTTTCATGGAAGGAAATGAGCAGTAATACTAATCTGTGTTAAACTTTGCTGGAGATCCCAAACAGTTTTGTCTTACACACTGTTTGTGCTCCAGAGCGCAGCACAGTTTCTCACACCCAAATGTCTCTTCGCTGTGTTTGGGCGAATGATTTGCTATGCAGATACTGGGATGAGAAGCGTAAATGCTAATGTCCAGGGTGGAGGTTTACAGAGGGCAAGCACAGCCTGCAAAACAGGCCGTTGTCAGGGAAGACTTCTGAGTGGAAGTTATGCTTCAGCTGAAGATTTTGCCTCCCTGTTTCCTTAGAAAATTGGATTAAATTTTCTGTACCAAGGGATTTGATGTATCAAGGAACCTTGCTACATAATTTTTTGTAAAGTGAGATCTTTTGTAATGCAAATAATCACTTCCCTAATTTGTATGTGAAGCAAGTTAAGATTTTTGTATGTCAGGTTTTCCTTTTTTTCTTATAGGTGGGCACAATGGTCCATCTTTGCAATAAGTGAAAATATCCTTACAGTAATTGAATGAGAAATTATTGATTGAATTTAATCTGCATTCTATAGAGAATAAAGAAACTGTTTTAACTATAAAAATGCCCTTACTAAAGTGAGTAAAGGAGGCATGTTTGTGAAAACTTGATGGGAAGATTTTTCTTTCTAAATTAGTAATCAACTGATCTTTACAGGTCACTTCTCTAGGACTCTTACTCCAATGTGAAATCTATGATCTTAATTCTATAGCTGGATAGAAAAGGAAATAATTGATGACAAACTTATGATTAGCACAGTAATTGCAAATATTTAATTTTTGCTAGGAGCTGAAATAAAAATGATTATCTTATGTTTAGTTCTAGACCAAGAAATCTGTGAACAATCAGGCTTATTTTAGACCTTTATGAAGTTCTAGGTTATCATTTCTTTGTTTGTGTGTTTTTTGTTTGTTTGTTTTGTTTTTCTTTTAAGGCAGGTTCACTCTGTAGTCCAGGCTGGCCTTGAACTCATGGAAGTTCTCCCTCCTTAGCCTCCTATGTGCTGGGAACACAGGTGCGTGCCACCATGCCTGGCCCAGGTAATCATTTAGAAGGTAATATTTAGACAGTTGGTAGGAAAAGTAGTTATTACATATAAATATGAAAAATTTCACTTCATAGTCTCATATTAAATTGCCTTAATGAATGAGAGGTGTGTTAGGATGCAAATACATATAAATTAAAATTTGGAATGTATGTAAAATACATTTAATTGCATTAAATACTGAAAGACAAGTTCCTCGAGTGATAAATAGAAGTTGAAGCAAACAAGGGAAAGTCTACCATTTGTTAATCTCCTGATCTTGGCACGTTTTTTCCCTAAAGGAGTTTTAAGTATTTTAAGTAACTACAGTGTACAATTCACCCTTCATGTGCTGTGAAATTTTGTCCTAATAATATTGACTGTCATCTAAAATGCAGTTTTGTGTTTTTAAGCAAAATTGTGATTTTATGTTATTGATTTGGGAGGATATATCTATTGTTTCCTCTTTATTGTTTAGAAATGTAGTAGATTAGCAAGATGTGCTGTACAGTATACATGTATTGGTTCCCCAAGATAAATGTAAACATTGTGTACTGAAAACATGTACTAATAAAAAAACCAAAAAAGATATCCTAAAAAGAGTAGATTAAATTAGCCTAAGGAACAGCAAGGGACCTTTGCTATTGATTCATTCATATATTCATAGTGCACCAGTGTTATAGACAACTGTTTTAGTCTATCAATATTACCATAGGGCTACACTGTCCACGTGCCTATTGTCAGGTTGATATGTAGTTAATCAGAGTTGAGATGCACTGTAGGCATATCCACTATGTTTCAAGGGATTTTTAAAAAAACTGTAAAATAATCTTCCTACTTTTGTGTTCTATGTTGAAATGATACTGTTTTGGATAAATTAGGTTAAATTATCAGCACCTTTTTAGTACGCTCTTGGGTCTGAGTTCCATTCCCAGCACTGCAAAAGGGAGAAAGAAAGGAGAGGAAGGAAGGAAGATTGGAATCTGTAGGCAATAGTTCCGCAAATCACCTGTGGCTTCCTTCCTGCACTGGGATATTTCTCAGTATTCCGTCTTGTGGGTTGGAGGGCCCCTTACCTCATTGCTGCTAAATGGGTTACTAATCCATTTGCTTATCACCTTAAAAATTTTATAACTAATACTTCTCCTGTTTTCCAAGTTCCTATGGGATTATTTTGTGAAAAAGTCATCCTTCCTGTTGTTTTAGTGTGGCATCGGTAGAGAGCTTCGTTCCAAGTCCCAGATGCCATGTAAATTAGAAGCCTTTCTGCAAGTGTTATTTAGAGACTTTATTATGGAAGAGTCTAGGTAGAGTTGGCCTTCTCTCTTTCCTTTGTGCTGCTACTGTGTTTTAATTTAGATTTCCACTTTGGCTCCTGAATCCTTGGCAGTAAGCTAGTAGAACTATTTCTAAAGCAAAACCAGGTCCCCACTTCGCTGTGTTGACAGCTGTGCTGATGGAAGTAGCACTGCTCTTGCTATGAGACTGCTGGTCTGCCGTGGGTTTTCTGTTGTCTTACGCTTCTGACTTACACGTTCCCTTAGCTCACCTTTGATCCCAAGGAATGAGTGCATAATCTTTTTGAAAAAATGTTTGCTATGGCAATATTTGAGATAATGTCTAAAAATAAAAAAAATAGATTAGTGTCTAAATGTGTCTAATGGGTGGAAGCTGTGTGTTGAGGCCCTTTGACCAGGTATCTCCTGCTTCATAGTTTATAGGTCACCTTTACACAGGGACAAGTGCTTCCTGACTCTTTTTTATGACTAAGATGCCCTATTTATAAAGCTTCTTTCATTGACTGATCTTGAAGTGTTTTATAAATCTAAAACCTTCATTTTTCCAAGGTGCTAATGATGTTTATTCAATGTAGGGATAATAAATGCCTGAAGGGGCAGGGGGACTTACATGCAAAGACATCACTCATTCTTGGTGCCCTCAGAAAAGAATTCCAGGCCTCTTGGTCCTTATTGTGCTTCCTCACAAACATTTGGTAAATAGATACAGGCAAACTATTGACAAGATAGTTGTTTTGCATTATGTCTAAATTAATTTTGCTAACATTTTAAGGAAAATAAATCTAGGATCTGCTTACACAGTGGCCAGTTGATACTTTTATTTAGAGTTTCCCAACCACACTTTTACTTTTTAGGATTGTACAGTCAGGCTGGATATGTGCAGTTGGTTTGTGTTCCTGATCAAGACTTTGTTTCCGTTAGACTTTGAGGAAGTTTCACTTTGAGTTTAATATAAATTGCAAATGTCACAAAGTATTATTTTTTAATCTTCAAGCATTTAAAAATATAAAACTATTTTTAACTCTACAAATTATACAGAAACTGGTTACGGGACAGATTTGGCCCATAAAAACATAGTTTTCTAATGCTGGTTTGAAGCATTTGCCTTGGGAAGACCATTATTCCCCCTGTGTCAAGTTTCAGGTGTGATGTGGTAGTCCGAATGCCTGTGGCTGCAAAATCATTGGAATTGGGGTAGCTATGTTTCAGTCTTTGCCTTTATGCAAGAAATATTTAAAGCTAGTTAAACCACTCCTGTGTATTCCTTTTGACAATTCCTTTCTCTCCTTCCCAACCATTCCTGTTATTACTCTAGATATTCATATTTTTCTCCTAGGTATTTTCCTTCTTCTTCTTTTATGTTTTCCCTTTTACATGGAAGTACCTCCTCATCCCTTTAAAAGTATTTTTTTTTTAAATTTTGAAACATGGTCTTGCTAAGTTGTTCAGGCTATACTCAAACTTGACATCCTTCTGCCTCGGCCTCCCGGAGTACTGGGATTATAGGCATGCACAGTCATGACTATTTCTCCTAGGTAAATTTTCAAATAGTTTCAGTTTTGTTTGGAGTACTGATTATACACTGTGCATTGTGCTTGTTGCTTAAGAGAGATAAGCATAAACCAGAGCTATGGTTTCCTGTTGCATAAAACAGTCATGGAAGATATTTCTCCTTTTTCCTCAGTTCCCAGAGCTAATACTAGACATAAAGGTGAGACAGGGTTTTCAGGTATGTGTGTCAGCAGAAATTACGTAGGTGTTTTCCTTTTTATTTCATGTTATAAATGAGACATATTTTTATGTATTCATTATTTTTATTTTGGTAATGCCAGTAACATCAGGGTAATGAATAATAGAACTACTTTTCAAATTTTTAAAGTATTACCATATTGTTACTACTCTAAAGAGACTTTAGGTACTCTGGCAGTTTATTCATTAATTTGAACTCCTTCAGAAAACTTCCTTTGAAAGCTGTGTTTTTTTGGCAAAGATAGATTCCTACTTAGTAAGGGGGAAGCCTAAGTGATGCAGCTCTGCACTGCAAATACTAAAATTTAGGGGCCTTAAAAAGAAAGAAACCAGTGTAAGGCAGTAGAACTCAAGAACAGCACAATTATAGATGTTATTGGCAGTAATGATAAGTAATATAGTCTCAAATGAATACTCCTTTATTTTATAGAAGGCATTGGCATTTGTGCAATATTCTTTAGTTAAATTTCAATTTACTGGATGTTTGCATCACTGCAGATTGATCTATTGAATTTGTCACAGTGGCCTTGTTTTTACCTTGATGTGTTTAATACCTGCTGGATCAGAATGCCAATCAATTTTGGTAATTTCAATAAGTTTGCTAATGCTTTTTAAATTAAAGGCACCTCTAACATTGTAGTAATAAAATGCAAGAAACATACTTTCATATATTGTTCTAAAAAGTAAGTTAGTTATATATTCTGTTTGAATGTTTTCTTACTGGGATTTAAAAATTTTCTCAATTATTTATAAGAATATAAATAATTTAATATTTAAAATTTTAATTATCTGCTTGATCATTGCTTAATATTCTGTGTCAAACTTGAAACTCAGCATAGATTTGAGTACTCACTAAATATATTTCAATTAAACTCTTTCTACCTTTTCTAGAAAATAAATGGATTATATTTAAAAAATTATATTCTTTCTATTACAAATATAAAGTGGTCAGAGGTTCCTGACAAGTAGGCTTTCAATTCTGTTGTGCATCTTGGTTTCCAGAGAAGTCACATTCTGTTTGCATTTATATGAAATATAATCATTGCTAAGATTTTTTGAGTAATATAGTTTTTGTGAGCGCTAAAAGATATAGTTCTGGAACAAATTTCATTAAGAGTCACTGATTTAGTATTTATAAATATTGCTTGGGGAACTGTAGTAATACTGACCAAAAGTAGAATCAAGAGGAAAACCAATAATCTAGTGCTCTGGAATTCTTTTTAAAAAGGAGGGAGAAAAACAGTAATAACAGAACACACCTCAGACCTTAAAAAATTGGTTACTTGGTCACTTTGTACTGCTTTATGATACCGGCATGGCAGTAGTAGTACAGTTTTCTATGGGGATATTGAGCAAGCAAAAGTTTGCCATAGCATATGCTGATCTAGAATTAAAGGGGTTTTAGTTATGTAAGGTTCAATTTATCTTTGACACATTTTGCAGGTTACTTAGAAACTCCTACCTAAACATAAGACTTTTCTTTATCAGAGAGCCTAACATCAGATTTTAATCATATTTTGTACCCACAGGGTTTTAGGTTTCCAACAGGCCACCTGTCTCAGAATTTTAAAAATTCACAGGACAGATGGGAAGGTGAAAGAATTTGTCCTTGGATAAAGAAATTCTACAGTACAGGAGCATTTACAGAACAAGCTGGCCAACATATTACACATATACCCTGTATTTTTCTATGTTCAGGTATTGTAATGACATATTTCCTGTTAGTAGTACAAATACAGAATTCATCATTGATCTAATCTTTGGCGGCAAAAGAGGAAAAAATAATGGCTTGTTAAAAACCTGTTGTTCAGATGATCAATGAGTCAGTGCTATAGTGAAATAAAGTGCTATATTTCATATTAACTTTTCTGAATCTACTGTTTGTGGAATGTATAACTTGTGTGAGTTAATTCAAGTTTGTTTAAGAAACAGTGTCTGGAAGTGGGTTGCCTTGGTTTGGATTTCTTTCTACATGCTTATAAGTTATCATGGCAAGTTAACTGGTTAGTGTTTGCATGCTTCAGTTTTCTCATCTAGAAGAGGAAGATTTTAATATTTCTTCATAGAGGGTGAAGATTACATGAAGATAACACATAAAGAATACTTACAGTAGTGTCTACAACCAAGAGTTAGTGTTCAGTAAGAATTAACTTTTTTTTTTTTGCGGTACTGGGGATCGAACTCAGGACCCTGCACTTGCTAGGCAAGCGCTTATTCCACTGAGCTATATCCCCAGCCCAAGAATTAACTTTTTAAAATACATGTTATTAGTCATTTTTTGGTCACTGTGACAAAATACCTGAGGCAATCAGCTTATAAGGCAGAAAGATCTTTTAGCTCATGCATTGGGTGGTGTCAGGCGGGTCATTTGACCCCATTGTTTTTGTGCTGTGGCAAGCCCGAATACATCAGGGTTACGTAGTGGAGCAAAGTTGCTTACCTCATTGTGACCAGGAAGCCAAAAAAAAAGAGGAGGAAGAGGGGCTGTCATCCTACTATTTCCTTCAGGAGTATGCCCTCAGTCATGCTATAGTCAAGACCTAAACTGTTGCCCTGAATTCTCGTGTGTGTGAAGGCTGACTCGATCCTGGAGGTACTGTGTTTACCAGTGGGCTCATCCACTCAGGGGTTCAGTCGCTGAATGTACTTGTTAGGAGGTGGGGGCTGGTTGGAGGTGGGTCACTGGGGCATGACCTGGAAGGCTATATTCTTCTCCCTGGCTCCTCCCTTCCCTCCTTCCTGGCTGCTTTAGGTTGAACACCTTTTCCTCTGCAGTGTCCCTCTTCCAGGTCTCTCTGCCATCCTGTTCTACCCTGCAGCCAGTTGACCGTGGACTGAAACTGTAAGCCAAAATAAACCTGTCCTTGTTGGAAAGTGGTAGGTGTTAGGTATGTCATCCAGTAATGGGTGGGTGGCTAAGACAGTCACTGTTGTATTCAGGGCTCACAAGGGAAACAATTTAATGCAGGACACATAATTTATAAGATTATTTTATAATATTCACCCAAAGAGTCAAGTGCAAAAGAGTGTAGGAGATCTGTCCACACACTAGAGACCTAAGGAATCTAGCTGAGGGCCTGGATCCCATGACCATGTCCTGCATAATTTCAGCTGAAGACCTACAGCACATGGCAGTGTCCTCCACGAGTCCCACAGGAGGCCTAGAGCCCAGGACAATATCTCATGTAAGTCTGTAACAAGGGTCCACACTGGGAAGGCCCAAAGGCCCGTGGTGGAAGCTAGAAAGTCTGTGCCAGCAGGATGGAGGATCTGTGCCAGCAGGCTAAGAGAGCTGCACTGGAGCCAGGAAGTGATGCTCACAGCAAGGACCAGAGCTCCCCCAAAGTGAACTGTGCCATCCTCAGTGACAGTGAGAGCCCAAGTTTCTCCGACAGTGAGAACAGCCGAGTTCACATCAGGAAAACCAGCACAATGTGGTTCTCCGGGAGAATCAGCAGCACATCATCTTCCCTTCCAGTGCTCTTTTCATGCTGTTGGCAGCAATCCTCAGGTCAGCCGTCCACACCCAGAACCGTGCTGCTTCACTTCAGCTGGGTGTTACAAGTTGACCAGCAGGTGTCAATACACTGTGGTGCCTTAACATGCTTCCAGCAGACATTCCTAAAGGTTCCACTACCTCCTAGTAGAGCCGTGGGCCTGGGACCAAGCCTTTAACACATGCTGTTTTTTGTTGTTGCTTTTTTGTCTTTTTGAGACAGGGTCTTGCTATACAGTTCAGGCTGGCCTTGAGCTCACTTTGTAGCCCAGGTTGGTCTCGAACTTGCAATGATCCCTCTTGCCTCAGCCTCCCAAGTGCTGAAATTACAGGTGTGTACCACCATGCCTGGCTTCAAGCCTTTAGCACATGGACCTGTGAAAAACATTGAAAATAGAATGTACTACTTACATGTAAAAAGTAAAAGAGGGGCTTAAATCGTATACTTGTAATTTTACAAAAACATTTTAAGATAAGTGTCTAAAATTTCATAGTTACATTTATTTCTTTGGAATGAATCTACTTGTTCTACGTATTCAGAATTACTAAGCAACAGAAGCCTGTTAAGAAAGCATCATGTGGTTGTGTTATGAGCTGTTCATTTATTCATTTCTTACTCTGGAATTACTGAAGTTCAATTCTTAGGTCCAATTTAAAAACTACTAAGTAAGATACTTCAGGTTGGGCCAAGATATCTGTTTTATCGAGCCCTCCAAGTGACTGTGCTGAAGTTTGAAGACCATTTGTTTGCTCTGATGGACTCTCCAGTAGGAGAAACATGCACACTAACTGAAAACTTAAGGATTTCAGGTGATAGAACCCTGAAAAACAATTGAAAGGGGACAGTTGTGCAGGCCAGTGACTGGCAGTGCGAGGTGCTCCATAGATAGGGTATGGTATGCATGGCAGGTCTTAAGGCTACAGTGGAGATTAACTCTGTATCAGGGAAAAATACATTGAAAAATGGATCAAAAAGTCATCCTAGAAGAAGAAGGAGCTAGTACAAAGGTCCTAAGATGAAGTGCCATAAGGAAAGATGGTCTTTTCAGTCTGTTACCTGTGGAACATCCTTAAAGCAAAAATCTGATGTCTAAAGTATTCTAAAACTGGGAACTTTTTGAGTACTGAAAAGAATCCACAAGTGGACAGTTCTGCATTTGACCTCATGTACTAGTCACAGTCCAGATGCAGACTCACCAAAAGTTTCATATAAAATATTTTAGGCAGTGTGTATGACACATATATGAAATGGAATTGAAATTCATATTTAGACCCATTGGATCCTGTCCCTGACATATTACTTCATGTATATGTAAATATCCTCAAATCCTGAAGCATCCCAAATCAGAAACACTTCTGGTCCCAAGTATTTCATATAAAGATTACTCAGGCTGTATTGTGACAATGAAAGGGACTCTTGGGTAAGATTTTAATGGAATCTCTTTTTCTTTCTTACTATATAGTTAAGCCTGGCCTTGAACTCACTCTATCCTAGGCTTGCCTGGAACTTCTGGAGATCCTCCTGCCTTAGCCTTCCTCCAAAGTGCTGTGATCATAGGTGTGCTCCATTGTGCTTGGATGATGGGCTGTTTAAGAACTACTTATAATTTCCCATTTTATTTTGAATATACAATTTCCAAAAGCTAAATACCACACATTCTCAACCCATTTATTAGCTGAAGCATCAAAATTACTTTGTTAGCTCTTGGGTTTGCACTGGGTTGATAGTAGTATGACATCTTTTGATTTGGGAAGTATGGTTGCTGATGCAGCAAATAAAATATTTTCTCATGGAATTATGAGAATCTAGTCAACTTTAGATTTCTCTTACTCAGAACTTTTACAAGCACCTTTATTTTTTAATTGCCACATGTATAAATATGTGTATAATGTCTAATAATATTAAAGACTAACACCTACTTCTTAACTACTTCACTATTAACTTTTACGGAAAAAATTATGCATAGGATAAAAGTAATATAATTTATGTGCAACAAAAAATTAAAATTAAACTCAGTAATTTTATTATTTTAAAAATGAAATTACATTATTTCAATATTATGCATATTATAAAATTGTAGTGAGCTAAATGTAACTCACATTATGAAAATATGTCCTAAATTTGGAACTTTTTTCAATATTTACATGATAATAGTCAAGTATAGTGGGCTAAATGTAACTCACATTATGAAAATATGTCCTAAATTTGGAACTTTTTTCAATATTTACATGATAATAGTCAAGTATATGAAAAAATAAAATATGTTTTTAAATCCAATATGAACTTAATTCTAATCTGGGATTTTCCACTTATTAATAAGCAATATTGTGACAATAGCAGTATATTTTCTGGGACTCCACTTAATTATGTATTAAATGGAAGGATAAATTTTCCTTTTGAGGGTTAATTCACCTTGAGATGTTAAGACCATTTAACAAAGTGTATAGAAAACAGGTAGTCAAAAAGTGACAACTGTTTTATTCTTTTAGGTTTATTGAAAGTTTTGAATTAATAGTTGAATTAACTGTGAGCCAGAGAAAAAACTCTGTAGCTCTGTCTTCACAAACAAAGACTCTGTTATTTCTAATTGTTGTGACTTTGTTTGTTTGTTTTAGTTCTTACTTCGTAAAAAATCACAGAAACCCAAGAACTTCTCCGTGGTCAGGTCACCTCCGCACTGGTACAGCAAACTTCTCAGTCATTAGTTTCTTCCTTGAGGTTCAACATGTGGCCACTTGTTGATGGTGGTGCCCTTTGGGCATTGCTTTTCCAGGTACAATACCCAATTTCTGAATCTGATATATTTTGTTCACTCACCTCTCGCCTACTCTTGGTTATAAAGCATATGGAAAGAACATGTTCTTGAGCATAAATTAGAAAAATCCGAAGTTAAATTGAATGTGTAAAATTCCCACACATTGGTTATGAATGGAAAGCATGCTGGTGCCTGTTCTTTCACTGTCTAGAGCAGTGATGGTGAATCTTTCAGACACCGAGTGCCAAACTACAACCCAAACCTACTGATTTATCGCAAAGTCCCAACACTGCAATGAAACCTGAACACTGAGGTTTTAGTTTAGAAAAACTATCTCATACATTAATATCTTTCAGCTTAAGAAAAAAACCACAATAATGCACATACCATAAATTCACCACCACTGGTCTAGAACATAGTTATACAACTCTGACAATGAGTTTGGCTTTTCCTAATCAAGTTTGAGAATGTTAAGTAATTTAAATGGACCCTGTAAATCTAAAGGCTAAAGTCATCTTTTCAGTTAAAATTTTAGTATTTCTTATATAAATTCTTCTTATAGTAGTAGAAAGTGGACTGTTATGCATATTTGTTGATTCCAAGCATACTATATGCCAAGAATTATCCTAACTGTGATATTTATGATAAAATTTTGGCTTCTAAGAATCTTATAAGTTTAGTGATGATAACTTATCCATGTTATAGATATAAGACAGTAAGGATCAGAAATATTAAATAACTTTCTCAGGTTTGCATAACTGCTAAAAAGAAGTTAAAACTCTGGTGTGTCTTATCCCAAAGCCCAACTTTTCTACCACTTTCTTCTAATCAAATACTATGTGTAAGAAAATTAATTCAAGAATGAAGACATCAGTATATTAATGAGTAAGCGTACTTGATATGCAGACACATATTTCAGAAAGTGCTTCTACAGTCTTAAATGAATTTCTCTCTTTTGAAATGAGGGAACAAGCTCATGATAGACTCCTGTAAATTTTAAGAGTAGCAGAAGGTGTTAAGAGAAGGATTAAATTTCAACCCTATAGTCATTAAATATAAGAGAAGTGAAAAGACAATTCTGTTTTCTCTGTAATAGAGGAGGCAACTAATGAGTAAATGGACAAGTAAAATAATTAAAACTGTGATTCCTGTGGAAGAAAATGAGTAAGAGTCAAAGAAGAGACCAAAAGGGGGAGAAGGGTTGCATCTAAGACACAGGGAGTGGGAAAGGGTTCTGAGGCGAAGGTGTTCATCCTGAGCACTGACGACTGAGGAGCTGTCTCAGAGCTATTTGCTGTCTCAGCTGGGGGAGCCCTGAGCAGCCACTTTCACAGGGACAGGGCATAATGTCCTACGCATCTGCATTGCTGGAGAGCGGGCACCATACCTGGCACAGAGTGGGCTGTGATGCCTCTTTATGGAATGAAGTTTGCAAATCCTGAAAAATGAGCCTTTGACCTTAAATCATTTGTGTTGATTTAGTGCTATGAGATACTTGTTTACTTACAATTTGTAATAAGTAAAGTTCTCATTGGAGAAATGTTTAAATGTCTAACAAAGAAAAATGTAAAACAATAAATTTCCATATCAGGAATGTATTCATATCTGGATTCAACAATTATTAATACTTTTCCAATTTTACTTAACCTGCTGGGCTGGAGGTACAGCTCAGTGGGGTAAGTGCTTGCCGCTAAGCACTAAGGCCCTGAGTTCGATCCCCGGTCCCACAAAAAAAAAAAAAAAAATTTTACTTAACCTCTGCTATAAGCCCCATTGCACTTTGCAGTAAGTTCCAAACACCATTTCCTTACTCTCTAAGCACTTTAATTTGCACCTCTCACTGGAGAGGGCATTTTCATTTACTATCCTAAGGCTGTTAGAATATTTATAATTAACATCATTTAGTATTCTGATATTTTTAAATAGTTGATAGAGAAAGCTGTATACAACTTACTTCAGAAATTATGATACGAATGGCATCCATAATCAAAATGTGTCCAGACTTTGTTGCTATTTCCTTTTAGGCTCTTCTCATCCTTTTATTATCCAATGGCTACAATATCTTCTTCTCTCCAAAGCTAGGAAACCAAACATCATCAACTTTTTGTTCCAAAACAAAACAAGAGTCCCAGGAGGGGTGTCCGCACCACAACTCACTTGGAAAGCTGCTTGACAGAGTCGTGCTTTATTGATCCCTGTGGTGGCAGATGGTATTAAATCTGTATTTATGTCAGAAACATTATTTTTGAAAAATTTACTCTGATATTTTTACCCTGACATCATCAGGTGTTGGTTTTGTCTTTACAAACTGTGCATAGAATTGAGCATGACATAGACTTTGGACAACTGTCCATCACTCAGCAGGCTGTTACTTGAAGTGGCAGAGCTAGCTGCTCTGTAGCCTATGTTGGAAATCTAGAAAAATAATGGATCTTTGAAATCATTACTGTGGATAAAGAAAGAGAAAATCCCAGGGATACCTCTTATGATCATGAAAACCTGCCTCACTAACCACTCGCATTTTTTTTTAAAGCCACACAGTACTAGTATGGTTTGAAATCCTCTGCATGCCTCATTCATTATTTAATCTTATTTTACTTTGTTCACACAAGCTATCTGGCCTATTGTGAAGCTTCACACAGTCAATTACCTCAAGGTGTTTAGTTCATTTATTATTTAAAGCATAAATCTTGTACAGGTTGTCCATTGACAACCCTCTGAGAAGATGTAGTAAATGCCTTTCATCCTGGTGGCCTCAGTCACTGCTCATAGACCTACCTGCTGAGCTTGGCGGGCCAGGCCGAGTAGTGGCGCATGTAAGATACCAGAGGTGATTGCACTTTCCCCACTATTTAAGGGCATGTTTGAGAAATGTGCATGTAGCGGCAAATTCTGAACTTGAATTTAAAGGGAAAGAATCTTTCCTTATAAATGCAGTTTTCTTGCTTTAGAGAATTTGTTAGATATTTTACCTAGTGTAATAGGTTGGATATCAAGTTTAGAGGTTTCTTTGGAGTAGGCTATAGTACCAGTGTGCTTAAAAATACTTACATAGGAGAATCATCTTTTACATTTGCATTTGTGTCCTGGAACCCATTTTCTGTTCCTGGCTTGCTTCAGTCTTGTGTCATGTTACCAAGGGTCAGTATGAATGACTTGGAATAAGAGGAGCTTAAGTAATGTGCCGATTTCACTGATGGGCTTACATGCCATTAAGAGTCTATCCTGTGCTGAATGTGCCAGGTATTTAACTGGGGACTGGTACTAATTTCAAAGCTAATACTGAGCTGTTCCACATCAATGCTTTCAGCAGGTGGCTTGAACTGACAGTGTAAAGAAAAAAGTGAGAGAAAATTACCATTGTACTTTAGAATTTCTCTGATTGAATTGACTGATTATACTGTCAAAGGAGCATTGGGAGGCAGGCAGGGTTATGGGCAGTAAAGAAATGACAGAATTCTTTTAAGAAAGAGCTTGTCTGTTGGTTTTTACACAGCAAAATATTTCAAAATGATAATAAGGCTTGATGTGAGGCTTTAATTCAGTGCTTGTGAAAATCCATGTGTTCTATGATTTGTCTTCTAAAGCAGACAATTGCAGAAGGAGAACCAATGGTTTTCTTCTTACTATTTTTCTCTTCTACAGCAAAGTATTGAAACACTATATTCATATTCCATCAGTAAATGTTAAACTACATGTTATGTTTGCAAGGAAATATTAGAAAGATTTTAATTTTGTTAAGACACTTTTCTTATTGGAAAATGAAATAGAGAACTTACCAAGTGACTCAAGATGAAAACTGTTTGCTTTATGTAATCAATCTCGCATCATGTTCTTAAATAGATCTTCTGTTTTAGAAGAAATTCTTTTCCAGTCACAAATGGTTTTCCTGGTTACCTTCTAAACTCATTTTAAAATTCATAAAATTCTATCTTTGGGAATATTTAAATACCCTTTAAATGAATTTTTTTTTAAGTTACAGAGAAACAGTATCCTGGTTGCTATTAGTAGGATAATAGTCATAAGTAGAATTTATTGTGTTACGATATGCTGTACTAAGTGCATCATAGTGTTTTATTTTCACAGTGACTACATAGAGTAATGTTTCTCCACAATCCAAGTTTGCGGATCAAGAAGTGAAGGCACACTCAGACTGACAAACTTGGCTGGGCCCTCAGAGCTAGGAAGGGGCAGAGTGCAGTGCCTCGCTCAGAAACCCGTCCTTCTGCTCCAGTAGCATAGATGATAGTTTTTTTTTCCTACCCATCAATCCACTGACTCCCTTCTGTACTGTCGACAGGGAATTAATACAATAATTTCACTTTTCATGGTTATCGCATTAAGAATTTAATAGGGCTTTTGATATAAAACCATGAAAATTCTTAAGGGAATGTTTTAAAATGTGGAAAAATGTATTGAAGTATTCTATAAAAGGAACAAGAGAGGCAAATTTAGCAGAATGTAAGTTAGGTTTGGGGCAGAAAAAAGATTGGATAAATGGGTCAACATTCATCATTTGTTCAACAAATACTTATTGTACTGGATGCCAACCATTGGGCTTGGCCTGTCGGAAAGCACTGGGTGATTTATTTTCGTTGGGTGGGCTCCCTGGTGGGATTATTCACAACCTTTCTGTGTAAATAGGAAACCTTAATTGCAGAAGAGAAAATTGAAGTCTTTCAGGATGGACTGTGGTGTGTGAGTTTTGTTTCATTGCATAATCTAGTAGGCTATCCTCCTTGCATTATCATTATTCTGATGCAGTGTAACAAACCAGCAGGAAACTGCATTCCATGGGATTGCTATGGGGACTACAGAGAATTTGTTCCAATGCTTACAGAGCAGCCATTTGTAGCTTAAAGTAGCTTCAGGGCTAATGTGAGGAGCTGTGTAGCTCTGCTTGCTACTGAACTGTAAAACTAAAAGCATGTGTAGTGTAAACAAAACAATGTCAGTCGAATTGTTGCTAATCTGGAGACTTAATCAGGACATCACCTAGCAATTTGGTTTTGGTGAAAGAGAGAAAAAGGAAGAGAATTTGAAATATGTCACACTGATAAAATGTCTTTTTTCATGCTTTAAAACTTACTCCATCAGTTTTCTTTTAAGTTTTGCGGTTCAGTTGGAGGAAATCGGAAAGACACAATGCACATCATTTCTCCATCCACCTCCCTCCCCCAATCAAAATCACTGACAAGCACTGTGACACTTTTCTAACAAAACTACTCCGCTTATGTTTATAGAGGATGAGGGACTCCATGTTCTAGGCTATGCTTAATGTTTAGCTTCTGCCTGTTTTCTACAGTTACCCAGTGTCTCTGATCCCCAAAGTGATATTAACATTGCCCCTCTATGTTAATGTAAGAATCGTTCTATCTTCTGTAGTTGTGCTGACATACTGGGTGGTTAGTGTCACTGGGTGCCTTTGCTCCAGGACCCTGTGCACCCTCCACTGCTGCCTGTGCTAAGACGTTGATCATCTAATCTACCCAGCCAACTTCACTGCCTGCACTTTAGGAGTCTCACTAACCTCTGAACTCAAGTTAACACTTTGCTGTCATCCTCTTAGTTCTTAAGAATATTTAATCATTTTTCACTAACTCTACAAATCACATAGCTCTTCTATGAGTCTCTTCCCCACCTCTCAAACCAGCACCAAAGGTTACATCTTTCAACCAGCCCAAATTCTCCCTTGTCCATAAAGCCTTATGCTTTTTCCATAGTCATTGGCATCTCTCACCTTTGTGGAGACCTCAGCTGTGACCTGCATTTTTCCTTGCTCTGAATGCACCATGTGCTCACCCGTCTCCTTCAGCACAGGGTAGGTAGGTTCTTGAGGGAAGACATGCAGCCTCCAAGAATCTTTGTATTCTTTTCTCTCCATCTCCTAGCTCAGTGCTTTTAGTGCTCATACATGTTTGTTCAATTGAAATGAATTAAATAATTTTCCCTTTTGTCTGAAATAGTGAAGAAATTTACACTTAATGTAAGGCCCCTTCGATAAACATACTGCCTTCATTTCGGTTCTCTTCGGATGCAGAATTACGGCGCTGGGTTCCACGGAGTAGCACATGGGATGAGATGGGACACATTCGATTTTGCCTCACTTACAAGTTTGGGGTGGAGAAAATATAAATGAAATAATTTCACTTATTTTGAGACATTTACAGAGTATGGAAATTGAGCTTAGGAGGAAAAGGTTAACTAAGGTTAAAGCAAATGCTTTTCATTTCACTTAGCACATCACTAAGTGGAAATTTGAAGGCACTGCTCTCATTTCAACCAGCTTCTCCAGACTGCTCCTGGATTTCCTTTTAAAATAATTGAAGTAAGACATTGTACTAGTTTAAATCATTTTATATCAGCCTGTTTCACAAAAAGTAGTTTCACTAGGGGATATTTAACAGTATAGTTTCTTGAATATATTAGAGGAATAGAATTACAGTGTTTGGTGTCTGCACCAGAGATAGGACTCTAGCAGCTTATAAACGTGCCCATAAATAAACAGACCTTGTTTTTTAGTTACAAAAGAGAATGCAGTTGGCTCTAGTACAGAGATTTTTTAGCGGAGAGGCCATGAGCAGCCTCAGCAGTTCTATAAACTCTCTCAAACTATATGGAAAATTTATTTTGAGAGCATTCAAATCTCCTGGAGAGAGGGCTCCCAAAGCAGCTTCATAAAGTATCTGAGACAAGTTAAGAGCCAGTGAGTTAGCAAAAAAGGAAAAATGCAATGAATATATAGATGTATATGTATGATAAATTAAAAATTTAGTTTATTAAAGGCCAAATCTTGTTGAACTTGCATTTATGCTGTTGAAATTTACAGCCTCTGAGCTGTAAAATGTAGCATCTACTGAGTATTACACCATTATTTTTTAGGGTAGAAGATAATACTAAGTTTTGTTAATACAGATTTATATATTGCATGTAGATTAGAGTCAGGAATATACATTTTTGAGCAGTATGAACCTTGAGGAGGAGGGCAATTAGGCAAAACACTTACTTCATAATGTCAGATGATAATTAGAGAAGTTGACTGCTGCACTGGGAGGAAAACCCAGCCAGGGTTATTCTTGGACACAGGAAGTTTAAGACAGTACTTGTGGCATACCTGTGGAGGAAATAACATGCTTCACAATAAATAAAATCCTTGCCTAGACATGACTGGTACAGTTCTGGAAGATTTCATGCCCTAAGAAGTGTAATTGCCCCAAACAAGCTTCACAGAAGATTCTGTTTCTTGTGCGTCTCTTGGAAGTGGGGTGGCATATAATGGCAACCTAACTTGGGTTTTTTGGTTTGTTTTTCCATTTATCATATTTTTTCCTTCTGTGCTTCATTTTCTCGGCTGATTTCTGGTCTCCCAGATTACTTAGAAGAAGTCCAACTAAGGAAAACCCCAAGACTGCATGCAGAAACTCAGCTGGACTCACGGGTCAAGGTTCATTTAGAGTATATTTTCTTCTAAAATATACAAATGTAAAAGTTGAGCTGGTCTCTGAAATTGGAAACCCTGGGAAGGTTGCAACTCCTTTCAGTATATTTTAGAGATAACTTACTGGGTGTAAAGCATAGCTGTAAGCACTAAGCACCAATGCATATTTAAAGATGAACAGGACCAGCCCGTACATTGTGGAACAGAGGTCATAAGGCAAATATGACACCGGATGTCTGACCCCACTAGACCTTCTCAGATGGAACAGCTCACAGAGAGAGGTCAAAAGCATCATCTTCTAAAGTTGTGAGTTTGCCTGAGAAAAGAAGCAGTTTATAATTTTTATAAAAGCTTTTCATGTTGTGTGGAGGAATTTCCAAGTTGAAGCCCCAAGTAGTAAACAAATCACACCAGAGATCCTGCAGGGCACTGCTCAAGCTGACTAGCCTTCTGTTTCCCGGTGCTCTCCGTCACTGGCCTCGAGCTGCCTGGAGAGACTTAGCACAGAGGGTGATTCTGACTTCGCTTGTCTTTCTCCGGGTCTCTGCCGTTTCTTTTCCTCAGCTCGACGCCCAGACTCTACTGGCCTCTTTTCTTCCCGTCATCTCTTATCTCCTCCTAGTCATGATTTTCCTATGGTTTAACTCCTAGATAATCTTGGTTCTCTCTCAAAGAGGGGTGCAGTAAATGTTTAGCTTTCTCATTGCACTACTCCGTGAAGAGAGATTGTGATATGAGAAATTTTTCTTACAGTATATATATTTTCAAAAACGTGCATTTCTGAAGAAAAATGAAGGTAAAGTTTATCATCTGCAGTTGGACACAAAAGAGCAGTTTGGAAGTTTTATAGCTGTCTGGTGGAATGTCACAAAACTCCATAATGGACATATATGGTGACCTGGATTTGAACTGTCTTCAGTATGGCTGACCTCATTAATACCCTTTATTCTTTCTCGCCATTCTTTTGAGGGCAGCCATTTTGCTTAGGAATCTGCGGCTGAATATCTCAACATTTATTGTTGGTGGCTAAAATTGTCATTGTTATGAGCAACTGTTTCCAAGTTGGAAGAGTGGATAAAGTTTACAGTTTTAAAAAAGTCTGCCATGAATCCCATTTTTGTTAGGGTTTTATTACATGGTTAATCACAGAAATTTAAAATCAAGGGGGTACAGATAAGAAATGTATGGGTTATAAATACAGAAAGGCCAGATTTTCAGGCAGCCTAAGGTGGAAAAAGCAGCCTTAAGCCTTTGTATGGAAGCAATTTGATAATGTGGGGATTGCAGTGACTTACAGTCACACCTGAGTTTTAGTCTGTTCTGTGACCCTGCGGACATGGCATTTCACATCTTGTCCACAGGGGTTACATTTCAGGATCCTTAGTAGCGGTCTGAAAACACAGATAGAACTGACTTTTTATTTATGATTTTTTTCTCTACATACATATATAAACTTAATGTTTTTTTCCATATTATCTATGCACTTGTTATGCATTGTGGGCATCACCTTGGAAGTTTGAAATGCAGCAGCAAAATTAGCCTGACTTTCTTTTATCTTTATAATTTCTCAGGCAAAATATTTGTTCTTATTGTTGATCTTAGAATACAATTTCTTTCTTTTCCTTTATGGAAAGCATTTTATGACGTCTGTTTAGCATGTCTGACTTGCTAGCATCACTGCTCTTGAGTTTTGGTGCCATCCTTAACTGAAATAAGGGTTACTTGAACACAAATATTTTGACACTGTGACAGTAGACTCCATAACCAAAATGGCTACTAAACGACTAACAGTGATTACAGTGTGGATACTCTGGTGAACAGAATGATTCATGTAAAATATAATACCATGAGATTTTTATCATAATATTCAGGGTAATGCACAATTTAAAACTTAAGAATTGTTCATTTCTGTAGTTTTCTGTGATATGTTCTGACTGCAGTCAACACTAAGAGACTGAAACTGTAGAAAGCAAAATCACAAATAACAAAGGAAATGTGATTGTGGGGTGGTCACAGCTCCTATGTGGAAGAATTATTTTCACATCAGTGAGGGACAGCCTGTCCATAAATTCATTAAATTTTTTACTTTGGAAATTATTTTACATTACCAGATAATTAAAAAATATGTTTTATTGGATCTTTAGTAGAAAATGCACATTTATGATGAATTAAAAATACGATTAGATGTGTTAAGCATTAGCAATATGCTGAGAGTAGAACTCTCTTGATTTTTGCATTTGTAGCCTGCACAGTATGTAGTAGACATTCAAAAACTATAGGCTAGTGAATAAAACCAATTTGCAAAATCTCACCTAAAAGTTACAAGTTGCATCCAGAGTAGATTTGTTAAGTGGAATGAATTTTACTTCAAGTAGATCTACATCTTATTTTTTTTTTTTAGCATTTACCTAATATCTGTAGATCTTGAGTATTAAAGTCCTATGTGATTAATTTCCAAAAAGGGAATTTATTATTATGTAATTTTAGTAATAGAAAAGTTTATTTTTTAACAGAAAAACTGTATTTTTCTAAACAAGTTGAGGTGTTCTAATATTTCAAAACTGCTTGTCTTGATTTTTCTATAAGCTAAACCAAGGGCTGGGGATATAGCTCAGTGGAATAAGTGCCTGCCTGGCAAGCACAAGGTCCTGAGTTCAATCCCCAGTACCACCAAAAAAAAAAAAAAAAAAAAAAAAAAAAAAAAAAAAAAAAAAAAAAAAAAAAAAAAAAAAAAAAAAAAAAAAACAAACAAACAAAAAAAAACTATAAGCTGAACCAAAAATTAGGGAAGAGAAACTGACCTTCTGTGACTCGTATACTTTTTATTTCTATAATTTCACATGTATACTAAGTCACTTAAAGTATTTCACATATTTTACTAGGCTTCATTTTTATTTTTTTCTCTTGAAAAATTACTCCAAAACTAGGCAATAACAAGCAAAGTTTCATCATCATCATCTAGCAAGGTTTATGTGCCAAGTTATGAACTCGTAGATATTAAAGTTTAAAATAGCACTGATGCCACTATAATATTAATGATAAATGGTATACATTTGAAATGTTTAAAAATGATCATAGCCTTAAAGCCAAAAGAGCTAGAAAATATTAATGGTATAGGAACTGTCTTCTGTGGTTCTGAATTATGTATAGCAGAAAGAGATAGAAAGAGATAAATTGCATAATAAATCAAAGTTCGTGTGGTATATTGTTTATCTTAAACCACACAAACTTTCTGTTTATGCAGTGTGTCAGCTATTTGGAAAAAAGATGAATTGTTTTGAATTCAGATTTATTCCAAGAATAAATATTTAGTACCTAATGGTGTCATAGTGAGTGTAGGAAAATAATTACAATCTAGGTTTTACCACGAAGAATTCTAGCAAAGGATTGACTTTTTTATACTTTGGATGTGCTTTTATTCTCTAATCCATTTGTGTGTCTTCTCTCTTTTTGATTTGTAAAAGTAAGTCAGGTGTTTGAACATCCCTTTCAAAAACTGTAGCAGCAACCCTCAGTAGTTATGTGTAAGATTACAGTAAAGTAATTATGAACAGGAAAGATTTTGTTCTTGATAAATTTGTTGTGTTAAAAACCTGATGATCGCAAGAGTATTACAAACATTGGTGCATAGGGTTTGATAAAGAGACAAATTACTTGGAGAATGGACTAATAACTAGAAAAAATTTGACAGACTTTCTTAATATTTTAAGATTCTAAGCAAGTGCCTATGTAATGCAGATTTAAGTGGCTTACACATTGTTTGTAGACATGGCTTCCTATAGAAATACTGTATGTTATTTTTAAGAGTTTATAACTGGTAGATCTTAGTAATAATTCTATAAATAAGTCTGAAGTTTTTCTTCTCTCATTTTGGCCAGGAATCTAAGGTTGTTACTCACCATTTAGGTTCAGTGCTCTTTAGCCACTGGTACATGCTTGTTCTGTACTCTGCACACTAGTTTTTTCCTAGCCAAAAGAACCATAGAATAGGATTCTAGTAGAGACCTTTAAAACTGCAGCGTCTCACACTGCAGATGAAAGAGCCTTGGTGTGGTTATTTTCCTCTAAAGCAGGGCACATGTAACTTACAGCTAAAGTGTTAAGATGGTACCGTAGATCATTCATGTATGCGTGCAGACATTTGGTCATTCTCAGTGCCAGATTCCACTGAAGAAGCTAGAGAGGGGAAACTGTAATTGTTTGTCATCGCTTATCTTTCCATGTGTTCCAGTTGGTCCTGTATTTCTGCCGCTGTCCTAGCATGTTCACTTGTCATGTTGTGCAGTGCATCAAATCAACATACCTGTTGCTTATGTGGTTCAGGAGTCTATAGACCACCAGTCATGATCTGCGTAGATAAATCAGAGACCCCATGTTGGTTCTTGAGGTGAAGAGCACAAATGATTGAAGCTCGTGAGAGGAACAGCAAAGAGAAACTTCACGACAGAGCGGTGAGGGAGAGGTGTGGACGGACGAGGACCAGCGATGTGCTGGGGTTTCCATGGGGATGGAGCGCAGGGCCTCTCACCAGCCTCACCGGTGCAGTGTGTGTGCCTCATAGAGATTATTGTGAAACAGCAACAAACAGTTGAAAAAGATGTCTTTTCAGATATGTTAGTGGTATAGGTATGGCCTCAGACTACTGAATTTTTTCCTCTAATAGTAATGCAAACATTTTTATATCTAGAATCCAATGAGAAAGAGAAAAAACTGTAACTGAGCTACTGTGCTTGAAACATACTTTGGAGGTAATTTAAAATGTAGATTGTAAAGGCCAAAATGCTGGTATATTAGCAGATTATTGACATTTTTGACAAAATTCCTATTGTACTTTTTTGACAATTTTAAGGCTTTTCTATCTAATGAGATATTTTATTTCCCAGAGTTTGAGAGTATATAGGGTTACTATGCTGTCACTTCCTGCAACTGTCATTTAAAATCTTGTTTGTACAAAATTATTCTGCTTCTTTGATATTATGTTAAGCAAATAAAAACTGACGTTTGACTGTTCTTTGTTCTCCTTTAGGAAGCAAGTCTACTTGTTTCAAAGGGAGTCTAAATAAAATAGAAGTGTTTAAATGCTTTTTATTCATAGTGTTAAAATCGTTAGAGGAAGGATTCACATTTTTTCTTAACACAATGTAACAAGCAATTAACTTTTTGGCATAGTGATAAATCTGCTTCTCTAAGAGGTGTTCTGTGTTTTAATAAGTGGCAATGCATGCTGGTATACTTATTTTTATTGAATAGTTGAGTGAAATAAGACAAATAAATTTAATTTATAAGGAATTGCCTTGGGCTTATTGAGATTTTGCATATAACATCCCAATGGGACAGCATCACATTCAATAGAATATTATTTTTAAAAAATGATTAACAACAAAGCTTAGAGCATCCCAATATTTATGAAACATTATCATCTTAAAAATATTTTACCATCTAAATTTTACTTAGAAATTCTCAGTTATGATAAATCAATAGTGACAGAGTATGGTTTTAAAACAACAATAACAATAAAAAATAAAAAGCTTATTTACTCAGAAACAGGACTTTAAAAAATTCCTTGTATAATGTTTGTTCATTTATTCATAAATTTTTGATTAGTTCATTCTTTCAACTTTACTACTCACCTATTCTATTAGAGTTTTAATACTATCTAGAAACTTCTAAATGTGGTTATGATTTATATATTATGACTGAAGACAAACTCTACTTGCTTAGCAACTTTTGTCAACAGTAACATTTTAGCTATATTAATTTTAAGAGATATTTTTATTGTGGTGAAATATATGTAACAGGATTTTAAAATTTTAACCATTTTTAAGCAAACATTTCAGGGCCAGCAACATTTACAAGTAGTTGTACCAATCACTATGCAGTCCCCAAAATTTTCATAATGCCAAACAGAAACTCTGTACTCATTAGGCAATAACTTCTCAGTTCTCCCCTCCCTAAACTCTGCTAATCTCTACTTTCTGTACCTATGAATTTGCCCATTTTAGATATTTCATATAAATAGACTCATACAATATTTATCTTTTGTGTCTGGCTTACTACACTTAGCATGGATGATTTATTTCATTGAGGTCACAGCATGTATGAGGACTCCATTTTTCTTATGGTTGAATAATATTCTACTGTATGCGTGTACCTATTTTGTTCGTTGATTTATCTATTGCTGGATGATCGGTTTTTCTATGCTTTTTGGATATTGTAAGTACTTTAACATTGAGGATTGGCATGTAAGTATCTGTCTAAATCCCTATTTTCAGTTCTTTTGGGTATATACCTAAGAGTGGAATTACTAGGACATGTGATAATTCCATGTTAAAGTTTGCTAGGAATGACACAACTGTTTTCCATAGGGATTGCATCATTTTACATTCCTAGCAACAATATAGAGGCGATTCAAATTTCTCCACATCTGTACCAATACTTGCCATTTTCTGGGTTTGTTTTGTTTTAAAATTATAGCTGGCTTAAGTAGCTATAAAGGGAGATATAATTATAATTTTGATTTGTATTTCCCTAATAAATAATGATATTGTTCTTTTTTTGTGAAATTACAGGCTATTTATGTCCTTTAGAAATATCTATTAAGTATTTTGCCTACTTTAAAATTAGGGTATAGTTTTTTAAAAATCAGTTTTAGGTCCTTATATATTCTAAATATGATACCTTTATCAGTTATACAATTTTCAAGTTATTTCTTCTACTTTGTGGAGTGGCATTTCACTTTCATGATAGTTCTTTAATGCACAACATTTGCAATTTTGATGGAATTCTATTTGATCTTTTTTATTACTTATACTTTTGGTGTAATATCTAAGAATTTGTTGCCAAACAGTATCATAAATATTTTCTTTGTATAACCATTCTAAGATGTTTATGGTTTTAGCCCTTATACTTAGATCCCTGGTGTATTTTGGGTTAATTTTCCAAAGGGTATGATTTTTAGAGATCATGTGATTGACCTATATGACCATTCTTTCATATGGTTCAATAATGTTCTACTATCTGTGTGTATCAGTTTTGTTCATCAATTTATCTATTTCTGGATGATTGGTTTTTCTATGCTTTTTGGATATTGTAAATACTTTAACATTGAGGATTGGCATAAATACATATAACTAACCCTCACCAAATACAAGGAGGGTTAGTTATATGTATTTTCTCCACTGCTATGCTGGTACTTCAGGTGTCCCAATTTTATGCATGCATCAGTATACTTTTGCTATGAAAAATTTCGTGACTGGCCTTTACCTTTAAGGAAAACAAAACCAATTTTTATACATAACATCATTATGTATGGTGCTTTTATTATGTATAGTGTCTTACTATGTTATTTCATTTAGAAGGTAATGACTCTTATTATCCTCATTTTATAAAGAAGATATGGAGGCTTAGAGTTAGCAAATGGTAAAGCAGGGTGTGTTACGCTCAGTCTCCCTGACTGCAGCATCTGACTGTGAGCTCTGCATTATTATGTCTAACCTGAGACATTAGTGTCTTTACAACACTGTAAACAAACAAACACGCAGCACCAAAATCTCTACAGCTAAGGCATAACATATGTTTGGTCCATTGTTGTGTCTATTTCTCCAATTCAGAAATCTTGAAACATAGTAAAAGCACCGTATGACCAAAAGCATTGGGACTAGATGAAATTAGAGCTATATTGTAAGACTATAGGTAAGTAGAGGGACAGATGGATGACGTATAGGAAATCTAAAAATGGCAGCAACAAAAAGCCATTTTAAATTTAAATGTACATGAATCATTCGTCATCATTTCTAACAGCTTCAGCACTGTAAAGGACAGCAAGATTTCTCAGTAAAACAAGGTAATTTTTCTGTGTAAATATTGTGGCATAACAGGTGTGTTGGCTAGTGACAAGATACTCTGCCAGGCAACAAATGAATAATTGTACATAAATTCCAGGAAGATGTTTGCCCTGGGATATTTTTTAATGTGATTCTTAAAAATGCCCTTCTGTTTTTTTTCTCAGCCTCAGCATTGGAAATAGTTGCATGTCCTTATTTTGAATGGTAAAGTCAATACTGTTTTTAGCCCAAAATATTTTATGTTTAATGTTCTAAAATGTTACTGTGAAATATATCATAAGTTATACTTCCTCCCACCCTGCCTGGCTAATGTCTTAAAAAAATTTTTTTGGTGGGGGTCATACCTCCATTAATAAGTCTTAAAATAATCAAACTGCACTTCATAACTATGAATAATGTTTGTGTCAATTAAAAATAAAACCATATTCAAGAAAAAAGTCTTCCCAGGTTTTCCAAGCCTTTGTTAGCCATACCCAAAATTTTACCTCCTCACCCTCCACTTACCAGTTTGTGGCGCTGTCACTCTGCTAGGTAATTTCCTGTTCACTAGTCACCTCAGTTGACTACAGTTCTTAAGGAGAGAGGAGAGTTTTGCTTGTTAGTATAAACTGATTTTCAGTGGCTGGCATTTAACAGGTGCTCAAAATTACTTTAATATAAGTGAATAAATGTTCTGTGTTATTTGCTTATGGTTCAAACAACTTTTTCAATATAGCCTACTTCCATTCTAGTAACTGCTATTCATAAATAGCAATGGAAAAATTACTGTTCTGTAGCAAACTTCGCTCTTTCTGTCAATTGGTAAATCTTAGGAGAGTGATAAAAGTGCTTCCTCTATATCCTTGAAAGTATTACATTGTCAAGGAAGAAAAATGATGCAGATGTAGTTTTTCCCTGTCACTGAACAATTCTTAAAGACTAGGATAGGGCAGTTGGGTCGTGGCATCTGTAGCATTTACTGTTTGGATCTTTCCTTTGCTGGCTGGCTAGGCATATGTTCAGTCTTCCTTCTCCCTGATCCTGGAGTAATGCTGCTGGCTGCAAAACAGGCCCTTCCCAGATAGAGATGGGCAGAGTTATTGGCAGCTTTAAGACTAGGTAGATTTTATAGAGCAGTCTTGGAACAAGATTCTTTTTCTACTGTAACAAATTATAGTTATTTAAAATTGTCAAAGTTAGTTGACCTACATAGAAGCATTTTTCTTACTGTATGGTTCTTGCAGTTGTGCCCTCTTACACAGGGCAGTGATGGCTTTGGAGTCCTAAATATGATATATACATACTTGAATAAAAAGGGCTCACATCAAACCTAAAGTTTTTCCTTGTGTTTGCATATATCATTTCTCATAGGTTTTGAATGACATCTTTGTTCCTAAAAGAAAATGAAACAGGAAAAGGCACAATCAGAAAACTAAATCATTAATATGTGAAATCACACAAGGTATTAAAAGATGTGTTAGTGGAACTGCTTGGGGGCTGAATTTGTGTTGTGAAGTATTTAAATCAATGAAGGAAATTTCCTAAGATTTTTTTTTATTTAGGAAACATCAAAACTAAGAAGACATACTGGGAAGAAAACATATCTGATCTAGGTGGTAAAAAATCAGAAATTTTAAACATTTATTGTTCTCTAATTGCGGAATGGGCTATTTCTATCAAGCGATGGTATTTGAAAAGTTGAAATAGCTCATCACAAACAAAGTCAGGGCTGGAGCTGGGTCCCAGAGTTCCATAAACTTGTTTAACTAAGTGGGTACAGGAAAGAGACCATTTATAAATGAGTATGAAATAATGACAGTACTTTTCAAAAAAAAAAAAAAAAACCGAAGGGCCCGTATGAGAGCTTAGCACTCTGCTTCTACATTCGTCAAAAGTGCTGGCAGTGAGGTAGTAGTACGGCTGTCTCTGGAAAGAGGAAAAGAACACCTTTGACATTTATTCTATGCAGTTGGAAGATATGAAGGCCTTTAGTAAATCAAACATTTTGATACAAAGATTTCTCATATTTAGGAAAATTAGCTGTGTTGGATATAATATAATTTAAGCCTAAATTCTCTATCAAATAGTAACCTACCACTTATGATAGCAGAACGATGCCTCTCAGGAGCACTGGCGCTGCACCTTTTAGGCGGTCACTTTCCATCTGACTCTTCATCCTGGTCCTTAAACCCTTCTGGGTGTGTCTTGTGGCCAGTCACTAATAACCTAGAAAGAAGTCACCATGTATCACACAGAAGGACTAGGAGAAAAGAAAGGGAAAACATGATGCTGAAGTAACAATTTCAGGATTGAGGAAGGGCCAGTGTTTAATATAGTTCCCTATCCCAGAGGAAAGTGTGATCATTGTCAGCTCTCCTGGAAGGTCAGCCCTAAAGCCTGAGGCATGGACAGTCATTTCCCTGGTGCACAGGTGCAGAGTGGCACACAGTGCTTATGAAACATATGGGTAAAAGCTGAACAAAATTGGTATGGTGATGATTTCTTAGATTTGATTAAATGTCATTTGCTGATTGCTTTTAACAGTGTCCTTTAAGGAAGCAGAAATACTTCAAACCAGAGGAGAGAGGTAAAATACTATATAGAGAAAAAAGTGGCAGAATGTTTGGTGAAAAATTTACTGGCTGTAATGAAGATGGTATCTAAAAGAAAAATCAAAATCCAAAAAGTAAGGATTTGGAGAAATGATTAGAGAAATTGAAATGTACAAATTGAGCAAAGATCATGAAGTCATCTTAATAGATTTGAAGTACCCTTCATAATCTAAGATTGGCATGATTTAGAATAACAAAATTCCTGGTGGTTTGGGGTACATTTTGGTGGTGGAATATCTCAGTGAGAACTTGATGTAAAAGCACAGCCCTCTCAGATGGGCTGACCTGTGCATGAGTGGAACTGTCAAGTGTTAACTCTGCTAAAAGAGAATGGGACCCACTTGCTTGGATTGGCATTATCTTCATGAATGCTATAGCTCATCCTTGTCATTAATTGGAGGACACATCTTCTCAGTTATAGTAAATAGCTTTTTATGGGCAGGGTAGAAGTGGCTGTGAAATCGAACTGATACTTTCAGATGCAGATAAAAACACATGGCTGTAGCACAGTGGTGGTGAACCTTTTAGAACTTTCAGGGATAACAGTCTGCTGCGGCATGCATGCCAGAGGTTTGCCATCACTGCTGTAGGATAAAAGCTGGAAAGTTTCATGTCCTAGTTAGCAGGTCTGTCACGAAATAAAGGAATGTTTTTGTGAGTGTCGTAATTTGCTCCCCTTTCACTGTCCTGAAGCCTGACTAGAGCACTCCCCAGGAAAAGCTTTTCTGCAGTCACAACTTCGGTCTTTGAGCTGACCTCCTCTGGCATTTATGTTCTTACAAATGAAGGAGCTACCAAGGGACATTGTAGTTTGGGGAAACAAATTAGATAAACCTGAAACCCCATACTTGAAGAAGACAAGGCCATTAGTGTGAAGGAGTAGAGGTGTAACGGAAGTGTTGTGCAGTTGAATATATTTATGGGAGCAAACGAGGAAGGGGGAGGATGGAAGGAGCTATTTATAGGGTTATTCACATGAATATTGAAATCATCCACAATAAAGATGGGCCGCTAAAAGAATAAGATGATGTCAGATAATCAGATTATATAGGTACAGATATAGAGAACAGGCTTCAAAGCGAAAGGGAATGTCTGAATCTTGCATAGTGAGGTAATGGGGAAAACCAACCCTCCTGTTTTATAATTTACTAACGTGATTCAAGGAGAAATTTGCATGATTTCATATTTATGCAGTGGGACTCAAAGAAATTGTTAGTTATTTTAAACTTTATCTTTTAAACATTCAGTAGGTAGGGAGGTTGTGCCCGATAATGCTTTTATGTTATCTAATTGGTAACTTGTTAACATTTTTATTTAATATCAGTGGGAAAAAATTAAAATTAAATGGCTTCTATAAAATATGATTAGTGATTCAAATGACAAATGGGATGGCTCTCACCTGGGCTTCTGAAAGTCTGTCTTTAGCTCTCCTGCTTATCAACGTGCCCCTTCCTACTTTCTGTCGGCCAGTTTTCACTGCCTGGAAGTGGTAAGCAGGCAGCCCTCGAGAAGCCTTTACTCTCTGAAATTGCTTCTTCCACTTCTCGGACACACTTGTAGTCAATAAACCATACAATGCCCTTCACTTGTCTTTTCTGTGGTTCTCTCTGGCTCTCACATGTCTGTATGTGTTTGCTCCAAAAAGTGTGGTACATTATTTCACAACAAGAAGTGTTTTTGAAATATTCCTCTCTTACTCAGGCATGGGGATGTACATATGTAATACCAGCCCTCTGGAAGCTGAGGCAGGATGATAGCTGTGAGTTTGAACTGCAGCCTGAACAGCATAGTGAACTAATAATAAGTTCAAGGCCAGTTTGAACTGCCTAGTGAGACCCTGGTTCAGAAAAAAAAAAAGAAAGAAATATTTCTCCCTTTCTCCAGGTATAGGGATATATAGGGCACATTCAATAAGTAATTACATAATAAATGATCAGTAAGTGGAAGACTCATTAAATGAGTAAATGACATTGAGTCTTTTTAGAAGATGGCAGTTGTGTGGGCTTAGATTTAAAATTTGTTCTAGTTTGTTTTGTTGTGTAAATATACATTTTATATTTTTCCTGGATATGTTTTTATAGGAGTAAATATGTATTTGGATTTTCAGTACTTTTCTGTACGTTATCTCACTGCTGCATTTCTTTCTCATGCTGTTACTTCAGTTGCACCAAATGAAGCAATTTCATAGGATAATTTATTTTATAGGTGGTTTAAATAAATGGTATCATTTCAATTAATAGAAAACAAGCTTTAAGATCATAACAAATAAAATAAATGTAGCAGTAAAATGCATAGATGTGTAGTTGTATTACTAGATGATAATTGCCTTCTGTTTCAGGATAATTCTATTGTCCTAATCATATTTAATTTTTCTTCCTTTTAAATTTGGCTATGTTAAAGGTGTAATCATTTTGAATATCTTTTCATTATAGATTACAGGTCTTTGTATTTGATTTGTGATGTCTACATGGGGATCTGGTCATGGCTAGTGGTCATTTGAAATCTCTCTCCTCTTTTACACCATTGTTTAAATCTTCCTACCATTAGAGTAGCCTCTTTTCATCTTAGCTCTCCTTTTCACTGTTTTTCCCCTTCTTTTCATAGCCTGGTTTCTCTGAACAACGAATGCTGAGAATGTCCACTTCTTCATAGAAATCTAGCTCTTCATTCCTACTGCCACCTTTCCTCTGCCTTCAGGGAAATTTTTCTGGCAATATCCACTGGACTTTTCCTATTGACTTGTGGAAAAACAGCTTTTTTCTTTCAAGAATACAGTGGTACCTTGGCTCTCCAATGCTCTTTTTTTTTTGAACAATTTGGTTCACAAAAAAAAAGCATTTGGCAAAATTTTGTTTTGTTTGCAAACTCTGCATTGGGTGATAAAAACAATCACAGCCATTTTTCCCACAGAAATACAAACATGGCCATCTTTTCCAAAACCGTGGAACAAATTCAGTTTGTGAACTGAGGCACCACTGTATATTTCTTCATTTGGCTTTTGTGACACCCTTCTGTGTGTATACCATGCTCCCTACCTAGTACTAGGGTTAGAGCTCAGGATTTTCTCCCTGAGCTACATTCCTAGCATTTTTTATTTTTTGTTTTGAAAGATGGTCCTGGTAAGTCACTAAGTTGTTCAGGCTGGACTCAAGCTTGTACTTTAAGTTGCATTTATGCCTTCTCTTTTGTTGACACTCCTTTGACTTTTGATGTACTTGACAAACCCGTTCTTGGGGGTTTTCCTTCTCTCTCTGTGCTCTCAGTGCCAGCTCATTTAAACCCAGGGTTTGATTCAAAGTCTGTCTTTCTTATACAAGTGCCCTTTATCATGCCTGCTTCTCCCTAGTTAAAGCTTGTGCCTTTTCCTACTCAGAATCCCTTTCCTTCACTTACCTGGTATTCCTGGCATTGTGCTCTTCATCAAAACCATAATGATTTTTCTAACACGCAGTAAAAGTATATTTCTCTATTGCTGGTGAACCGTTGACAATTCGTCATTGCTAAATAGAAAGGCCTGACTCCTTGGATGAGATTTAAACATTCCATGGTGTGATCCTTCCTGAGTCTCCATCGCTATTGTGTGCTTCCCCCAACTCATGCCATCATCAGGCCGTACAAATGAGCCTTATAAGTTGCCAGGCTGCTTTATGGATTTTCACTTTCCTCCCAGTGGTCCATTTGTTCTAACACACCTAATTCGTATTGCCAGCAGGCCTGAACACTCTCATTTTAATCAGCTGTCTGAAGGATCCTTTCTGTGATGAAGCCTTCTGTGATCTGATCCAAAGTATAATTGTCCATTATGTCTTATTTCTCCCATTGTGGAACCCTGAGCTTTTGTTCCTATCATCTTGAAGTTTATACTGCAGTCAGAAACAAAGTCAAACGAACACTTTGTGAGCACAGCTTCATTGATACCACTGCTGGCAGCGACAGGATGCCACAGTGTGTGAGGACATTTGACTTGATTTCCAGGGGAAATGATGCCGAGAGGAGACCTGAAGGATGAGGAGGCTTGTTTTCAGAATGGGGGAAGCCGTAAAGGTGGATGCTTCTGAGCAGTTGTGCTAGAGAGAAGTTAGCTGGTCTTCTCAGGTATGGTTGGAGTGTAAAATCTGGGACTAGAATGGAAAAGATTAGCTGGAACTTTTTACGACACAGGCCTTTAAGACATTTTGATGAGCGTATGGTAAAGGCAGTGACAGCCATGTAAGTTTCTAAGTAGGAGGAAGACCTGCCAAGATTCCACTATAGAAAGATTGCTCTGATTGTAGTGATGAGAAAAGAGGAGAAGAGGGCAAATGCAAGGGGAACACAGAGGAAGGGGTCAGGCGTTCCCATCGTAGTTCTGGAAACATGATAGTAGCTTAGAGGGTGTGGTAGCACAAATGGAAAGAAATGGATTATAGAAATTCTTAAAAGAGACAAGAGAATTTGAGAGTGGCTTCATGTCTGAGGATAGTGGGGGAAGAAGAAATACAGAATGCGAGATACTGCCCAGAATTCTGATGTAGGTGGTGGGTGGTGCCATTCAACAAGAATAGATATCACTCAGGAGAGTCAAGTCTTCCTAGGAAGACGAAGATGTTAGTTTTGTATTTGTGTATCTGTGTGACTGAAAATAGAGAAAGCCACCAGGTAGAAGAAGATCTTTCCCATCCATATCCTTTTACAGGTCAGTAACATTTTTAAAAATCATATTTTAATAATCCTTGAAGGCTTTGTGACTGTCACACAGTTGGCATTTGAGTACTACTGGGTTGAATGAATGAATGAATGAATGAATGAATGAATAAAATGAGAATAGTCTGTATGGTGATCTTCCCTCTCCACTCTTCTCTAACAATAGCTATTCTTGAGTAGTTTAGCTAATTTGATGATCCTGTTAGCCTTTAAAGATTCTTAGGAATGCTTCTAGGCTACCAAAAAAAAAAAAAAAAAAAAACAGGAAGAAAAAGACGTTCAGTAATAGATAAAGTAAATCTACGATCCTATTTCTGCCTCAGTATAACAGGTTTTATTATCCCATATTGATGGTGTTATCTGCCCCTGCTCCAAAGATTGAGATTGTTTGTAACTTCAACAAAGGTCTCACATAGATAGGCATATTTTATGTTATCTGTGCTGATATTCACATAAAGAAAATTACTATAGTTTTAAAGTCTCAACTGTCCTCTCTCCAGTTGAGATTTCCATAAGGTGCACTTACCCACATAATGAGAAAATGAATCATGCTTTCCAAACTGTATCCTATCACATGTCATTTTCCTCACTTACTTATATTCAGTTTGGAGTTAATCTGGCATTATCCTTAGGTATTATTTAGGAAGAGGGGTAAGGATGCTTGTGCAAAATAATTTTGCTTCAAATAGACCAAATATGTTCTTGAATAAATGGAGAGTTTCTTGGGAAGTTTCAGGAACACTGTATTTCTTTCATATGAAGATCTTGTTGGACCTTTGTTGACCTTCTGGCCATTGGAAAATCTCTGGAAGAAAGCCACTTGGGAACAGCAAATGTTCTTTTTGGTTCCTTTGGCATTGAGGGACCCTGAGTAAAGGTTAAGACTTTGGGAGCTAAATAATAGAATTGAACTGTTTCTCTTTTTTTCTTCCAGTAGTCAATCCCCAAGGTCATAGACTCTGTCTTCAAAAATTCTAGAAATCTGAAGTGATTAAGAATTGAACTTTCTCATGTTTATCATACACCACTAGGGAAGAAATCAAGTGAATCTGAGCTCTGATGAGAAATGCTTGGGTCTCAGGCAAGGAAGGTAGTTGCAATCAGAATATAATTCAAGATGCCAGGATAGAAGTTCAGTGATTTTTGTGAAAAGACAAGTAGACACCCCCACCCCAGTCACTCTTGATCTTCATTTTTAACTTTGCTTTGCAAATTAAGCCTTTAAAAAAGCATCCTTGATTGGTGTGAGCCAGATGCACTTTTAAGTCACATTTTGCTTAACTCTCTCTCTCCAGTATAAGTATACAACTCTGGTTGTCCTTGCCCTTGGAGGTCTGTCTGGGTGGAAATACTGAAATAATTTTGGAAGTCATTATTTTACAGCATTGAAGGGTTATGATGATTTTATGGTGGAGATGCTCTTGTCTCCCTCAATGAAATAATGCAATTTTTTCTTTTTTTAAGAGAAACTCTTGCGTAGATATCCTCAGTTACCATCTCTATGCTGATGACTCAGGTATTTTACCTTCTCACTAGATTTCTTTCTGGAGCTTCCATCTGAATGTCAGTGTGTGTTTCTGATAACAGGACCACAGGGATATCTCACAGCTCTAATTCTGCAGGCCTCCTAATGAACACATGGTGGGTCATATGCTCAAATCTGATTTGACTCTTAAAGTTTCCTCTCACTGTGTGGTATCAGCCCCTATTCAGCTGTATGGAGAGAGGGCCCTGGATAGCGTCGTATCCTTAGCTCTGTCCTCTCTCCAGTGCATCAGCAAGCCTTCTGAGTTTTTCCTTTAGTGTGTGTTGTCAACTCCCCTGATAACACCCTAGTCCAGTGGTTCTTAACTAGGGACAATTTTGTCCCCAGCAGAAATATTTAGCAATGTCTACAGGCATTTTTGTTGTTACAACAGGGAGTTACTGCTGATATCTAGTGGAGAGAAGCCAGGGATGATAGTAAACCTGTAATGGACAGAAAAGACTCTACAAAAAAGACTTATCTGACTTCATGTGTCAGTTGAGTAAAGGCTGAAAATTCCTCCTCCAGTCTAAACAAGCATTTTTAATTACATTCCCGGATTCCCACAACAGCCTTGAAACTAGACTTTTAAGAACATAGTCCGGATACTCTAGGCTTCAGGGCTTCTCACTCCTGTTGGGATAAAGTTTGCCCCTTCCCAGGTTGGTCTCTCAGGCCCTGCAGTCTTTTTCTCACCACGTGGCCTCCATCCTTCTCGTTGCTCCACATTTGGCCTCTGTACCGACTTCTTTCTCACGTTTGCACGCACTTACTCTTCGTACCTGGGGGCTCTCACACATCCCTTCTATCTGCAGCACTCTTCTCCCAGCTTTGGTGAATCTCCTTGCACCTCCTTCTTCGGCTTCTCACCCAAGCATCGCAATACCTCAGCGGTCCTTTTGGAAAGCCATCTGGGATTCTTCTTCTAAAATGTTTTTCATAATTTTGGGCTATTTAAAATATAACTTTAATCTGTGGTAAATTTAATTTCTAATAGGGATAATTGAAGAAATAAGTAATACTTCTTGAAAACTTTTTGAAAACCATTTAAAAATGCAAAGCTAAGGCACAGAGAGGTTAAGTAACTTGCCCAAGGTTACACAGTTAACAAGCAATGGTGTCAGGACTCTGATCCAGGCAATCTGATGTCATGGACCATATCAACTTTAGTGCAGGGCTGCTCTGCTCCATGATGTTGTTGTGAGGATTACTGAGATAATACATGTCCGGCCTTTCGCCTTACTAATGTATATAGTAAGTGCTGAATAGCTGTCAGGTGTGATTCTTATTAGTGTCTTCA
Source organism: Dinomys branickii (assembly GCA_004027595.1). NCBI lineage: Eukaryota > Metazoa > Chordata > Mammalia > Rodentia > Dinomyidae > Dinomys > Dinomys branickii. The sequence continues at coordinate 63,657 of PVLD010002629.1, read as the reverse complement.
TTATTTCCTTATTGTGTCATTATTTAATGCTATCTCTGCCAGAGAAAGGAAGATTTCAGGAGGGTAAGGCCTCTGTCTCTTCTGCTTCTCATTATATTTGTTGTTCTTAGCACTGAGCTGGATAATAGTGTTTTTTTTTTTTTAATGGATAAATGAATGCTTGATTGAGGAGAGGGACTATTCAAGAGAATTGGAGTCCTGTGATTTGAAGACGCAAATGTTCATCTTGAGTGATTGGCTTGTGCCTCTCGTGCAGTGCTTACCCAGTTCTATATTGCAACATTTATTTGTGTAACTGTCTTTTATTTCCTACCAGATTATAAACTGTACACATGTAGCATTGCATCCCCAGTGCCTCCTACAGTTCCATTATATAGAAGATACTCAGTACACATTACATACGTCAGACTAATTGACTCTTGAATCTTGCTAGCACTTCCTGCTCTCTTCCGAATCCAGTGCTGTTGTAGAAAATGACTGTCACCGTGTATTTTTTATAATATCCTAATAAAACTTTTGACATTGAGATGGCTATCATTTCTAAATTATCTTCTGGGAGATAACAAATGAATATTGCTGCATGTCCATGTAGACTTACTGTGAGTTGTGATAGAAACATTCATCACACCTGATTGAAAAATAGAGATAGATATTTAGGGATAATTTTCCTTTTTTTGTTTCTGGCTTAATCTCTTTTTAGTAAGAGTTAGCGATCATTTTTCAGAGAACATTTCAGTGTGATAGTTTCATAATAGCCTTTATTTGTAGGCCTTAAAATTTAAAGAATGAGAAAACAGGTTTTTAAGCACTGGAGGTTGTTTATCTGACTCACTGTGTTTTAGAATAATGAATGTATTGCCTTTCCAGTTGGCAACATCTATTGGAAGGCTAAAGAATGAATCTTTTTATGCCAAGGAGAATGTTAGGTCGTGGGCTTAGACAATTTACCTGGCTTCTTCCTTTTGGATCTAGATGCATGTCTTTGGCAGCTAAATGTAAAGGATACTGCATTCTGCCCTGTCAGTGCCAAAAGTTTACTGAGGAGAGCATTTTGGCAGAATGTGTTTGTTTTAAGGACAACAGTGTTTAATTTTGCACTGTGTTTTCAGGAACTGTTTCATACACTGTATGTGAGAGGTTCAAAAATCATGCATTCTGTACCAGGTGTTTGGGGATACAGCACGTGTTTTACCTTGAATAGCTGCTGGGGAAGTTTCACGGTGGCCTTGTTGCCTGGACTATACATGTTGCATGAGGGAGCATTAAGTGGAATGGAAGTGATTGCTCTGTAGCTACAGAATTTAAGTACCTTGGAAAACAAAAGGGATGAGATTTTGCAAAGTATGTGCCTTTTGTGACCATAACATGTCTTCATGTCAGGCAGTGTGCCTACGGGCGATCGTTACAGGCTGAATGAGTAAAGAAGCGAACAAATATTTTCTGTACTGTGTCGAGCAGTGGTAGGGTATACCAGGATCCTGGAATATAAGGTCATTTTATTCATTTTAAAATATATTTCTATAACATTAATATTCATTTATAAATCTAAATATTTGGAGGAGTGTTACAAATCTATGCAATTTTAAAAATACTGGGATTAATGCTTGCAATGCTCTTATAATATAAAAATGAGCAAAATGTTATACAACTGAAACTTCTTCTCCCTCCCCTCTCCTCCTTCTCCTCCTCCTTCGCCTTCTCCCCCTCTCTCTCTGTCTCTTTCTCTATCTGTCTCTCTCACCTTCCCCTCTCTCCCTCAGTTCTTGAGCGTACAGTATTTGGTCATTATCAAATAGCCAAGGCGCAACATGTCTTTTTCACAAATAGATCAAAAACGTGTCTTTTTCATTTAAGAATTGATTCTACTTGGGCTGTAATTATTTTTAAAATATTTATTTATTTATTTACTCTGCATTACCTCTACTAATGAACTTCTATTGTACAGCATGAAGATATGTAGAAATAATTTCACTACTGTTTTCATATAAAAATTGTGAAATACCCTAAAATATTTTCCCTAGGTAACTGACAAAATAAATTACTACATGCATCCAGTGAAATGTTGGCTAGTGTTTAAACAGATGGATAGATCTGTATGTGGTAACGTGACCTGAAGTTTGAGGCATGTCTTTGCAATTTCCAGACAGTTTTGAGAGAGTTATCTTGTTCCTGCAGCTAAGGTGATGTGTTAGGTATATGTACTTTGAATGTACACATCCCTTTGGGGAATGTACATGAGGAACACTTCACAATAATCCTTTCTGGGGATAGAAAGATTTGGTGGCTGAAGGCTTTTGATTTTGCCTTTGTATTCCACGATGCTATTTGAGTTAAAAGTAATAACTCCATAAAATGATTGGAGTTTATGTAGAAGTAAAATACACTGAATTAAATGCTTAGTTCTTTCACTGTTTCTCCATATGGGATACCATTTAATTAATAAGTGAGTAGAAAAAATTCGATTAACAAGTGAGTGGAAGGAATGTGAGGAAAATGGAGAACATGTACATTTTAATTTTTCTTGTGACAGAATTAAGTGTCACGTCCTCCACATGCCTTGCTGGACTTGCCAGATAGCACATCTGAGGGACAGACATGGGACAGATGTCTGTCCTGCATGTGGGAGGCTGTTGCTTTGGCAGTAAGTCTTCTGATTTGGGATATTGTTTTGGCATCCTGCCCTCATCCCTCAATTCCCCCTGAAAGTACAACCTTGTATTTGCGGTACTCTCTGTGCGAGGCCATCATTATGGAGCCCTTTCTCAGTCTGAAGAGGGGTGTTCTGTTGTGGAGGCCAAATTATAGCTTGGATAATTACTTCTGTGCACTTCCCTCTCCTCTTTTCTGATAGCCAGCAATGCTATTTTTGTTATGATAATAATGGATGCTTACAGATTTTTTTCCACCAAATTCTTTGTTGTCTTTCCACAAGTTGCATAATATATTCGGACTATGACCAAGTCTTTTATTTCTATTTTTAAATGGTTAAAATGAAATATAAGGCAAGCAATGGGCATTTTAGATTGCAGGGTCCAGATGCACAGAGACAGCACCTGAGGAGCTCTCTGTAAGAGCGTGTCTTGTCCTCGCCTGAGGAGGGAAATGACCACCTATAACTCCCAGCAGAGGTCTGTTTGAGGGGCTGCTTTTTAAAAAAGCCTGTATCAGCCAAAATCACAAAGTAATATGAGGTCTGATGGATGAAACACTGGGAAGAAATAGTAATTAAAGGTTAAATCCTATATGATTTGCACTTTGTTATCAAATAAGTATTAAACCTTAAAAAATCTGCTGCAGAGCCTTTAGTCATTTTTATTCTATAAATAAGGTAGTGGGAGCTCAGTTGTCATTTGGTGCCAAACTGGGATAATGATAAAGATAGAAGTTCTAGATTCTGGGGGCCGGTCCTCCATTGTGCATCCCAGGTCATGCCTACACAGCACTAGGAAAGCACACTGGTATGGCTCTTGGGATCCACAGTAGATGAAGAGGAGAAAATAGCTTTCATGTTTTAATCTGAATGATCTTAAACTGCCAATCAGACCTCCCACTTCCTCTAGTTTTTGAAAATACGATGTAAAATGTGGATCATAAAGCAGAATTTGGCTCTAAAATGCTGAATTAAAATTATTCTTAGGAAGCCTTCAATTAACTCCATAGCAAAACTACCAGCATTCCCAATTCTCTTCCTAGAGATGCTTTATGAGAGTGGCAGATGGCCCCACAAAGTAACTATGTTATATTATTTCCAAATTTATGTAAACTTAACTCATAAATTTTTAAAAATAAGACCTCTCAAATTTACTACAACAATCCTAGATCCCAAGATCAAATTCCATGGTCTTAAGAGGTCTGCTAATTTGCTTGCTGTTACTATTTTGAGTAGCAATTCATGTATTTCAGAAGTCACCTCACTATACTCCCAATAGTAAGAAGTTATGCATCGTTTCTTCCCAGTCTGGCACTTAGCTATGGCACAATTACTATGTGGTTGAGCATGAGAACTCGGTAGGCAGATCTATCTGGATTTGAACCCTGGCTCTTCAGATGACTTATTGGAAGACTTTTGTTAAATTATATGGCTAGTTTCAACTTCTCTGCCCTCATCTATGGATACATAACCTCAAGGTTATTTATTGATTCATAAGAGAAGACATGTAAGGGATTCATTAGCATAGTGCAAAGAAAATAGTGCAAAGTTTAGTTATTTTATTGTTTTAAAACAGGTACTAATAGGAAATAAAAGAAGTAGACCGTAGTTTCATCAAATTTAGTAAACATTTTTCAAAACACACCAACAGCTAGTATGATGGCTGTGAAGCATCTCCTTTAGCAAAGGCTTTGAGTTCAAGCAGTGGAAACAGACCAGAACACTGGCAATTAGAATGGAGGCTAAAATGCGATCTCAGCAATGTGTGCCTAGTGAATACCATCCCAGCCTCTGGAAACCCTTCTTCTTAGGGATCGGCTGGTGATGCCTGCAAGGTTAGGACGTGCATTGTGATTAGGTGACTGACTGGAAAATAGAGCACCCTATGTAGTTGTGTTTTTTACTTTGTCTTCCATTAGCTGAGATAATTTTTTTTTTTTCTGATAACTTCCTTGGTAAAGTTCTCAGGACAAAAGCAATTGTACTATTGAGGAGAGACTTCAGACACTTTCAGTTGCTGCCCTGCCCCATCTTGCAAGTTGGAAACCAGAGGCCCAGGGAAGGCACACCTCCTATGTTCTGTCTCTCTACTTTATGCTGCTTTCTAGAAGTCAGTACTTTCTCCTGCTTTGGTATGGGAGTCTGAGCGGTGAGGGTTCCGTCCTTCATTATTTCGCTTTTGGCACAACTGAGGTCATTTTCTCCTGCTGAGCCAACTCATTCACTATAGAATGGAGATATGCACAGTGCAGGGAATGGGGATGAATATGTATCTTCTTTATAAAACTTCCAATGGGTTGTAACTGATGGGATATAAAAACAAAAATAATCTCTTACCATTGGCTTTTTTGTGTGATTTCCTTGTGCTGCCCCCACTGCTACGAAATCATGAGTACAAAAGTTATTCTAGGTAGTGGAGTCACTTGTGTTCTAAATTGAGATTTTACGTTGACATAGACAGCGCATTAGTATCTGTCTTGCACGATAGTCATGCTCTTCTTTTTATTGGTACGTGTGGATAGTACATAGGGTCTACATTCCTTGTGGGAAGTGGGTACTGTACATAGCACATCTTAAATCCTTTCTTTATTCCCTTTCCCCACCCCACTCCCATCTTCTGATGGTAGAACCTCCTTTAATGTAGCACTGTCAGTAATTTACCTTTTAAATGATTTATCTATACAAGGCAGGGGAACCAATGACTAACCCTATATCTATACTCTTATGACACATATTCTGAATCTGTGAAGTTGTTGCTATTTCCTTTGTGGTGTTAAAGTCTCGAGACGATGGCAAAGCTGTGGCACTCATGGCACAGTGGACACACAGAGCCATCTTTGTTGATGTACAAGGCAAGTCACCCCAGCAGCTGACCATCAGATATCCATGCTGAATTCAGTGCTGGTACTCTGTAATCAATAAGTGGGTATGGGGTTGCAGTTTGGGCACTTGATCTCTAAAAGGTTCACCACCACTGCCTAGGATCCTCATTTTAGAGGATGGGATAATGACATTGTTTGTCTATGCCTTTTATATATAAGAGCTTTCACCTTGTTTTGGATCCAATTCAAGATTCACCTGTACATTTTCTTTTTCTCTTACTCTCCCTTTTTTCCCTTTCTTTACCCTTTTGAAGTGGTTCAGTTGTTTTCCTTAGGCTTAACATTGTATTTTTTATAATGAATTTGTTGGAGATGCCATATATGCTTAAGCTACTGTGTGAAGTTGAACCAGCACTGTCAAGGATGCTTTCGGAGAGCCATTCTTGGAAATCCCAGCTATGCAGCGAATCAGCATTACAATGGTTATCTCAGAAAGAGGTATTTTCTTGCTATATCACTAAAGAAAGTCTCAGAAGGGAGCAACACAACAAGTGTCTACACTTTTCCTTGCAAAAATAGCTTTAAAAAATGGACAAGCTGGAAAGCGGAGATTAGGATCTCCACCCAACAGGATGACATAGTGAGTGGAAGCAATTATGGCCCAGGCATTTCACAATTATACCTGAAAAGTATTTAATGACAAGATAATGTCTGTCTTACTTTAAGATTATGTTACAGCCTCAGCATCTCTAACACTTTACTAGCTGCAGAGAGTTTCTAGAACGTACCTCTTGGCATAAATAGAATTTTTAGTTGTGTTTTTCAAATATTAGTATTTGGAAATGATGAGCTTCGATGAGCTTCACATGATCCCATTGTGTTCCAGTAAGAAAAGTGATCAGCGTGGAAATTTTCTTTATGTGGCTCTGCAGTACATGCAAAAATCTGAGCTTTATACTTACTTGGTCATCATCACCTTTTTTTGCTGCTGCTGCTTTTTTTTGCGGGGGGGATTTCATTTCTTTTGATACCAAGTCTATTTCTTATCTCTTCATTCTGCAGTAATAGAAGAAGCCTTAACAGTTGCGAGATTACATATTTATATCAGGGTTCAGACTGTGAATTCATTCTTTTCTGGGGAAGCAGAAAGATCATGTAAAAATGGTGACCACATGTTGACAGAATGCATGATTTAACAAAACCAAAGGCAATCATTTCAAAGAAAAATGTTTTATTTTCTGCCAGCAGAGTATAATGGAGAGAAATTGGCTGGTATTATTTTAAAAAATTGCCCAAATCACTGTAGTTAGTGTAAAATTGTCTCTGGAACTATTTCCTGTAAGTTAACCAGACATATGATTGTATCCTTTCTATTTTGAATACTGAAGCTCACATTTCAACTGTCTTGCATGGAGCCCATCAGGTATAATAGCTCTTTGTAAAGGTGCTTCTTTCCTTTTGTAGCCCTTTCCACCTAAACTTCCATCTCCAGTCATTCCAAGCTTAGATAATTTCAGAGTTGTGAGGTTTTCAGAACTTTGAACTAAATATTATCCACTAATAAATCAAGACCATGAACTACTCAATATGTGCTGCTCTAGCTTACAGAAGCCCAAATGAAATTAACGTAAACCTTGTTTACACTATTAAAAATTCTCCACACATTTCAGTTGAAAGGATGTTTCATTTTTATTTAACACGTGGTTCATACAGCTCACTGTGGTTTTTCTTAGCAGTTAAAGTAATTTCAGACATTACACACTGGGACCTGGTTATGTTGTTTGTAAGTATAGCAAGTATTATTAATAGAAAATCAGATTTATGTGTCAGTGGACGAAGTAATGCAGTCTGATGTAATTTTAGTAGTCACATACTTCTAAGCAAGTCAAAAAGGCATGAGTCACTTTGTGGAATATTTATGGTCAGGTGCTATGTTGGTCAGTGATGTTTTCAGAGATGTAATGAGGGTTATGTGGGCATGGGATTGCTTTCAGGTCGGTTACAGACCAAACCATTCCAAGAAATCTAAACCTAATTTTAGGAAAAACTGTAGAGTCAGCTATGCAAACACATCAAAAAATAAAGTAAAATATGATCATGGGGAAAGATAGGAATCTTGCATTTGTGTCTACAGTGTGTGACAAGTGCTGGTACTCACTGGATATAGATAATTGCTGAATTTGGATTTAGCTTGGTGTCAGACAGCAACCAATGTGTGCTTGCTGATCGCTTGATCCAAATGTTTGACATTCTGTAGGAATGTTCCAAGGCATTATATTTACATAGAGAATAAACAGGCATACTTTAAGAATCCACACTTTTTGCCATCATTTGCACATTTCCTACCCACTGAAAAAAACTTTAAAAAGTTCTAATGTTTCAAACAGAGCTAAAACTCTTAGGTAAACCATAATCTTTCATCTTAGCCAGCTGATACGCATTATTAACTAAGAGTATAACTGCTTTGTACTCTTACTTTGTCAGTTCCAGAGAAGACTAAGGTTTTCTTTTAGAAGAATGGAGGAGTGACTGTTTCATTGTTGTTAAACATTAATGTTAGTAAAGCCAATTTTCATGTATTAAATCTGAGTTCAATAATCATGCAAGTTTATGGAATCCTTCATGAAAATCAGGTTGTAAATTTACTTATTGAAAGCTTTGCAAGTATAGTAGACACTACTGGCCTGAATGGCAGGCAAGTCACACTGCATTCTAAAACTATGTAAGTTGACAGAAGTTTAATACACATCAGACACTTTCACCAGTATTTCTACTAATGTTATAAAATAAAAGCACAAGTGAAAATAGAGTCTTCAGGTAGGAAGATAATCTGGAGAATGCTACCTTTGTGTTAAAACAGAAAAATGAGAGCTGGAGAACTTAACTATCTTATTTAAATAATACCATTGTTAGTTTGAGAGCTGGGTCACCATTCAGGTTCCATGACTTATAGATTAGTATTTAGTTGCAATCAATAACTGTGATGTTCTGTTACACTTTTGGTAATATTGAATGCTTGCCTCTGTGGACCACTTGTATCTACCCAATTACTTCTGCTCATTTTCCCGAGATCTGTCTTTCAGCTGCTTTAGCGCACGTGTGCTTACAGATCACTTTTCTGTATATATTTGTTCCATCCAGGACCTTCCACTGACAATGGGAACTGCTAAGATGAGCTGACTTTTGAGAGCTCAGCCTCTTTGGGCTTAAGGATTAACTATACTGGCTGCAGGCAGCAAAGCTTTTGTTTTTCAATTGGTAACCCTTCTCTTAAGAGTAGTAGAGCTTCCCTGACTCTCACATATTTCCTGAGACTGCATGAGAATCTTCTAATGCTTTGAAAGTGCAGGGATTAGTGGCTTTCTAAAGGTTATAAACTCCTCACCTAAATTTGTGCTATCTAAATGAGTTAAAATACATTCGGAGTTTATGTGTCGCTTGAGCACACTAACAAAGAAGTAAAGAGGTACTCTTCTTACCTCCACCTTTCATGCTCAAGTTGCCCAGGAGTTTAGATGAACTTATTTGTAATAATCCAGTATAAAAGCCCATGTGTGATTTTGTGAGTTAAGTTCTAAATCTGTAATATTGTAGTTCTGAATCATGTACATTGAGCACATGATGTGAATGGATGCGAATGGATGCTTATAGAAATATTTATGAAATGAGTAAAATTTGCTCTCATTTTCTGCTTTCCATACATCTCACAATTTGTATAGAATTTTTCCAAATTAGTTATCTTTATGCAACTGAAGGATTTGGGATTTTTTTCCCTGTGGGACTTGGCTCGATTTTTTTTCTTTTTTCTCATCATCATGGACCAAATACAGATATTGATAACCACACGTTCTGACTGATTAAAAAAGTTACAAAAAGACTTCTAATTGAAGGCTGTGATTTTGTATTGGATTTATAGTGACAGAAGCAACTCATTTGCTTTTTCCCTTATGGATTTTATAATGTCATCTGCTTATCGATAAAACTGTAGCCTGCTGTTGGACATATGCTATTCCTTACTGTATTGCCTATGAAGGGAAGCAAATTGTAGTATGTCTGTCCTGAGATGAACTAGAGGAGTGTGTGTGTGTTTGTGTGTGTGTGTGTGTGTGTGTGTGTGTGTGTGTGTGTAAGAGAGAGAGAGATTTCTCTTTCAAATGAGGTTCACTGTACAATGTCAATCAGTGCTGGAAGCTACAAGTGAAGAACAGTGTCAGACTCTTACATAAGAACGTTTCTCATGCTTTCACCTGCTGTGAATGAAATTGCCTAGAATTGTGCCATTCTGATCAATTTCATAAACCAGCAGAGACTCTGTACATAGATATCTGCCTGTCCCTTCCATCTAGCTGTCAGCTTCCATATCAAGAGGCAAGAGATAGTCCTGGGTAGTGGGAGTGTGTAGCTGGGAGCAAGTGCAAAGGCCACAGATGGTCCTGTAAGGGAAACAGATGTACAGAGATGCACTTAAAATATAGAAGAAAGGCCTGCACTCATGCCCAGAAGCAGAAGAGGTTCAGCTACAGGGAAACAGTGATTGCAAAACTCCTTTTGAATTTGAGAGGGCCCCTCTGGGTCTTTATTTTATTCTGAAACAGGAACATATGTAACATTTCCCCTTAAGTGGCTTGTAGTCTTCCTGGCATTTTGAATCCTTTATAGTCTTCTTCACATTTTCTTTCTCTCTTTCTCTCTTCCTTCCTTCCTTCCTTCCTTCCTTCCTTCCTTCCTTCCTTCCTTTCCTCCCTCCCTTCCTTCCTTCCTTCCTTCCTTCCTCTTCAATTTTGGTACTGGGAATCGAACTCAGGACCTTGTGCTTGTCAAGCAGGCACCTGTACCACTGAGATATATCCCCAGCCCTTCTTCACATTTTTTATGTAATTCTGCCACTGTGTACTTGTTTCTTGTTTCTGATGACACATAAACACACAGATGTAGTAAATATAAAGGTCTAGGATTTTCACTTAGAGATTTTCTTCTCATCCCTCTTGTCATGGCTCTATCAAATGTATTGGAATGACTTACAGTGATTTGGTACTCTGCAAATAATCATGTATAATTACCAAGAAGTCTGGAAAGTCTGTGGACTTCTGCTCTTGCCTTAGTTCATCTCAGTTTGGAGCTCACCAGTACCCACTCTGGAGTGTAAGCAGGGGAAAAGACTGTTTTGAGAATTTAGATATTACTGATAAAGAAGCATTCATGAATATCAACATTTGGAGGGTACCTGTGTTGCTTTTCTCCTTCCTCCCTGTGTCCCTCCACTATAATGCTAGTCCAAGGACTGACTCACTGGGTAGGATTAACTTTAATGGCACCACTACTGGATGTGTTGTTTACTGTTTATAATCATGACTTTTAGAAACACTCAGATCATAAGCAGCATAATCATCCCCCAACAAATAGTTAAAGGAGTCCTACTGTGTGTGCAGGGCACTGTCCATCAACATTATCATTGCATTAATAAAAACAATCATAGTTAGCATGTACTGTTAAGAAATTGTCAATTACCATTTTGGTAATTAGTTCTAAAATGGCTAATCTTTAGTGAAAAGATTTTTATCTGATTCTGGCATGGTGCATTGATTGAGTTTGTTCCTGTATACACAGGAATATTTTCAACTTTTTGGGCTTTTGACAATGGGCTAACTCCAGCAGAAGACTAATTTGACTTTTTCTTTATTACTTATAGTTAATTTATAAAACTGAGAAAAGTAAGAGCACTACCACTCCAAGGAAATTAGTTAGTGAATCCTAGTTTCTTCCAGTATAACTTAAGCTCCCTTTACTTTCCATCATTTTATGCCCGTCCTTATTTGGTCAGTGTTACCTACCCAAAGTCTCTGGGCTTGGCCAAAAATCTTCTTCCCACGTGTCTTTATGTGCTCAAAATTAATCCTACTCTCAGGAAAGCTATTAATGACGTTAAACCACAGGTTTCTAACTGCTATAGACCAAATGAGACTTACAGTGGCTGGCAAAAGAATTTATTTTTTGAAAGAAGAATTTTATTTTTAAATAACATAGCAATGTATTGAAAACTGGAAATGATCCATTTAAAATGGATCCAGATTTTGACTTCCCTTAAAAAGGAAGTCCTCATCCAGGAACAAATGTATTTCTGTAGTAACGAACACCTTCTGTTTGCTGGGTTTCTCCTTTTCGGTCTTCCTTGGCCCTCATCACTTCCTGCTCAGCAGTGATCTAGTGCCGTTTCTCACATGTTTGCTTTACTGTCTTTCACCTAGTTGTCTTAACTCACTTGTATATTATCTTTCCATCCTTCACTTAAGTTTGTGACTTTACCTCGAATTCATTCATTTTATACTTAACAAAAAGTCATAAAACTAAAAAAAAAAAATGAAGTGAACAAACTGTATCATTCTTTTTTTTTTTTTTTTTTTTTTTTTTTTTTTTTTTTTTTTTTTTGCGGTACTAGGGATCGAACTCAGGACCTTGTGCTTGCCAGGCAAGCACTTATTCCACTGAGCTATATCCCCAGCCCCTGTATCATTCTTATTGCACTGAAAAATTGTGTGTGTGTGTGTGTGTGTGTGTGTTACTGGAGATTGAATCCAGGTTGTTCACACTGAGCTATATCCTCAGTACTCTTAATTTTTTAAAATTTTGAAACAGGATCTTTCTGATCCAAACTGGGCTCAGACTTATGATCTTCCTGCCTCAACCTCCGAAGTGACATATGAATTTTTTGAAAAAAGATATGTTCAATCCAAACGAATGATTCTCTAAAAGGGAAATGCAATACATTAAAACAGCAGAAGAGAAAGATGGCATTTGAAGGAGAAAACCAGCATACTTAGTAAAACTACACCTTAATTTGGTGTTAGCTGACGATTTTGGAAGTGTTGAATACTGTAATTGAAAAAAATCCAGCTAGAGGCAGCCATTTTAGTCCCTTAACAAAAACTGTGGATATGCATGGGTGTGTGTGAAAGTGATTCAGGTCCATAACCATGGGAACATGCTAAAGCTGCCCACTGCTGTTGGAGACCCATTGATCTTCGCTCTGTCTTTATAACTAGGCTTTGAGGGAAATGCTTGTTCTCAGAAACATGAGACCGAGAACTACATGATCTTTTGGGATGGGCCTGGTACCTCGAAAGGAGACTTGCAGGGGAAACCCTTTTAGAGGTGTATCTCAGCCCAAACAAATCCAACTTAAATGTAGAGGGAAGAAAGTAGGTGGATTTAAGAAATGGCCAATCTGTAAAAGGCAACAAAATATCCATATTGCTCGAGGATCACATTGAGCTATCATACCAGGGTGCAAATGCTCAGCCATACTGCATACATTTTACATATTTAAAGTGATTATGTGGTGTCCTATAGATTCAGATATGAAGTGAATAGAGACTAAAGGTATCTATTTATCTACTAATTTATCTATGTATTTTACAGTAATAGGGATTGAATCCAGAGACTTGTACGTGCAAGGCAAGTGTGCTACCACTGAGCCACAGCTATGGCCCCTTATTTAATGGAGATTCTATGATGGGGTCCCATTGGGAAAATTGCTCTCTTTCATAGCACTAATTCAGTTAAGGTCTTTCGATACAGTCTTACAGATCATGTGCAACTGTGCATCTGAGAACTCTATCAAATGTTAAAGGTGTCATAATTATATACTCAAAATTCTAAAATTCAGTGCAGACTTTCAGTAAGGTAACAGATCTTTTAAGTTTTGTGTTTAGTTACACCATGGACATCCTTTTTTTCCATTAGCAATTTACAAGCCGATAAAATAAGAATACATACTGAAGTATCTTGTATATGTTAAGTATTTTAGGCATTACAGGGTTGCTGATATTCATCACCATGTTTGGTAACTAGATGTGGTTTGGAATAACTTATGTGCAGTTCCTAAAAGTCTGATTTTTGTGGGAGTACAAAACATCTATCAGAATTTTAAAAAATAATGCAGGATCCACTGAGGACCTTCTTGACTAATGGATGCCTAGGAGCAAGCAAGCATTTCCTATGTTGTCTTAGTTTGTAAAATACCTAGGTGAGGTATTACATGTCTGCCAGTTAAATTTACATGTTAATCTCTGGCACATAAAAACATTGAAGCCATTGCATATGTATAGTCTAATGCTACAGCCTTATCAGCAAAAGCCCAAACCCATTAGAAATGAGGAATACTATGGTCAATAAATAAAGTGATGCATTATCCTGATTATAATGGATGGATCATGGCTACCATATTGAATAGAGATCTCAAGATGTCCTCCATTGCAGCCGCTGTTTATCCTACAATCAGATCAGGATCTGAGACAATGTTTGCAGAAGCCTGTTCTAGGCAATACTGGGTGTGTTTATTTGTATGTTTTCTTCTGGGTAAGACTCTATAGCTGTCATTTGGCTTTTGGAGAAGGTTAGTGAGACAGGGAAAAAGTTAATCGTAGAGTGGAAGCGCATATGGCTCCACAGCATGCAACTGGGAACTAATTGTAAATTGGGAAAAGTGCTGCTTTTGGACCCTAAGGGGCCTGAAAAGGACATAGGTGCCTTGGCTGTAGGCTAAAGGACTGAGTTGTGTGATTGAGACTCTTCTGGAATAACTTTCAGAAGACTTTCCTAGCTGTTTCAATTCCAACTGTCTTTTAGAGGAGTGACCAAGCCAAACATTTTCCTCAAATATTTCTCAAGTTCTAATACTTTAAGAAATAGTGGCAGTACGCATCTGTTAGCATTCCCTGATAAACCATTGACTGTACAAAATTACCTGTAGCATCAAGGTACTTCTCTGACTTGACACAGATGCTAGTAAATTATACTTATATTTTTCAAAAAGTACTTTTTATATTAAAAATATGCTTTCATTGGACAGATTTCAGCAAATTTTTATCCTACCTCACCTCCCACCACACACAAACACAAAAGAAATGCTTTCACCATGTAGGAATAAGCAATCTTAATACTTTTGTTGGGATAAATTTATCTGCACTTAGATATATTTTTCTCTGTATCTGTCTCTACACAGATGTAGATCTGTAGTTTAAGCTGTATGATCCCCATGCGTGCTGCTCTACAAACTCCCTTTTATCAACTGACCTATTGCAATAATTTTCCTGTTATTGAAGATTTTTCAATGCCAATGTTCATTATCTTCAAAATAGTCTATAAATTATTCCTAAAATATTTATCAAAGATGCTGTATTGTTTTAGAAATATATGTATGCACACCCTTGATTATTTTTTTCTTATAATTTCCAAGAAGTCAAACTTCAAAGTAAATAATTTTTTAAGTCTTTGGATATGTAATTCATAAAGTGTTCCCTAGAAAGTATAATGATTTACTGTCCTGACAACTATACATTGTGCTTTTGGGAATCTCAGTGAAAGTTTAAGTGAGGGATAGTGTAGTCTCTGGAGGCTGATGGACTTGTATTGTCAGTTGTAGTGTTTAAAACGAAGGTGGCTATTTTTCTTAGCTATCTTTGTTTCACAAAAGGATGGAGACAGTTAAATTATAATGATGTATTCATTGCCAGGTAAAAGCGTGGACTCCTTGCTGTTCCCACATGGCCATAACTTTCTTTTTTTCATACTTACTGGTCTTCAGCCTTGTCGAAGCACACTTCCTCGTTTCCAAGTGTGCTACATCAAGTTTGAAAGTTTTCAAAAGCCCTTTTCCACTTACTTGTGCTTCCAAAACTACTTGATATGACCCTTAAAGAAAATTAAAGGAAAAAAATGAATTTTCCCTGTAGAAAATGTCACTTAAATTTGAATTCCAAGTTAATTTAACTTGAGACTCGCAGCAACTTCATAGCAAATCTACCTATTCCAAATTAGAATGTATTTATAAGCCCCGCAAAATAGGGGCTTTATTGGAATTCATGTGGATGATTACAAAACAAAACTATCAGTGACTTATCAGGAAAAAGTGAACTGTGCGGGCTTTATTTCTATAAAAGCAAAATAGTGCACTGGTGATAAGGATTTCTTTGAATTATCTTGCTAAGGGTCACATTTTTTCCCAACCAGTGGTGGCTTAGGTAAATTGCTTTGCCTCTCTGTGCTTTGATTTTCTTAATTGAGGCCAATATTTGTGGAATGGCATGGAGTATTTGGGTTCATCTATGACTGTCTTACTTTAATACCTTGAAGTGTCACATCCAGAAAAAGACCTCCTTAAGATAACTTTTAAGTTTGAGGGATGGGTTTGTGGGTGCAGAAAGTAAGAACCAGTACAATAGTAGCAAAAATCAAAGCAAAAAAAAAAAAAAAAAAAGTGATTGAAAGCAATACTGTTTCAGTGTCTGCTGGATCGAGCTAGATTTTCTGCCTTTTAGGGTCAGTGATACTAGATTTTCCCTCACTGGTGATAGTGGCAAAAATTAATTAAATGCTGTTTTGAACACTTAGAACTGGCTGTACTTCATGAGTACTAACATTCAGAACTATTAGTATTTATTATATTGAGTTTCAGTGTAATAAACTGTTCTTTGAAGGTATTGACACTCTGAGAAGCAGAAAATAACACATGTACTTTCCTGCCATTTGACATTACGAAAAATTCACTGGGTTTCCTTGCAGTGCTAGAAATCCCAGGAGTTGACCTTTGCATGGTCGGTAACATGTCCTGCTGTGCAGGGTACCCGCCACTCCCTCTCACTCCCCCTTTCAGTGGCCATGCCGTGCCCCTTGCAGATGTTTAGCCGCAGACTCCCTCTCAATGTGTGCTCACGCCTCCTGTTACTGTTAATGGAAGTTACACATGTGTGCTCACCAGGATGAGAAAGCCTTTATCCCATGTCGGGCAAAGACCCGTGATCCTGAATCTCTTTCTAAACTTCAGACCTGAAGAGAGCAGTGCAGGGAATTGCTGCTTTCTCACTGTATTAGCTTCTTCAATTTCCTATTAATTGGAGCCTGCAACTGAGATTCTTGTAACTTCAGGGGGATGAACAATACAAATTAAGATCTGGATGCTTTCCAGGAAGAGCCCAGTTCAAAGAACACTTTTTTTTGAAACACAGTTGTGGCTATTCACAAATCACATGCAGTTGCTTAATGAGTCCATATTTGCTTCTGAGGTTTCAAATTTGCAAACCACTGCTGAGAAAGTAAGTGAAGTGTTCACCCACCTCTGGTGTGAGCTGCCTGAGTTAATGTACAGGACAGATAAATACTGGAATAATCAAAATCCTAAACAGGTGGAACAGAACCTTCAAATATAATACCTTCTCCTTGTTCAGGACATTCATTTTTTTCCCAAGAATTCTTTTTAATGTATAAGACTTCAATTTATGTTTTAAGAACTAGTAAACTATAGCAGTTTGACAGCCATTCACACTTAATTCTGTGCATTAAATGAACAGCATTCTTTTCCACAAACATCCATTGTTAGGACAATGCTCTCAGACAGAATTTATGAGAAATGGAATTATGTTACCAAGGAGATAGCATTTACTATAATGAAGAGTAGATCCTAGAAAATGGCCCCTTTTACAGCAGCTCAGAGCAGAGCCACAAAAGCAATTGATTGGTCTTGGCATTTAGTCTTATATCAGCTGTGTCATCCATAGCTTCAGGAGTGAGAACACTAATCTAAAGTGACATTTCTGTTCTGGCGGGCTTTTCTGCCCTGATGAAAGCAATTACTTCATTCCTAAATGATAATTTGCAGGAGTTTCAACCACTTTAATTGATAATTTTTTTTTGTTGTTGTTCTGAGTTCAATTGTGAAGTGATTAGCTGATTTGGTAAATAGAAATTTAAGGTGTGAAATTTACAAGTTGCTCCAAGGTAAAGTGCTATTTATTGGGTGGCGAAAAATTGCTTGATAAAACTGTGGATTTTTTTTTTCTATTATTATGAAACTGCCAGTTGGGTAGCTTAAAGTTCTGGAGGAAAATGAAGAACAAAATACTTTGATTCAGGAGAGGTTTTTGGCAGACACCAAAGTGTACAATGAATAGTTGGTTTTGCTGTCATTCATTCAAGTGTTGTTCAAATCAAGGTGAACATTGGTTGAAAAAGACTGAGCTGACCTCTCAGCTTTCTTTATTACTATTCTAATGACTCATTCTGGAATTAAATCCTCTTACTTAAAGTGTTAAGAATAAAAATGTTCATTGGCTAAAACCAATTAATTTAATTATTAAGTTCAAACATACACAAGACATTTTCTGAAGATGAGGAAAGCCATTCAATTGAATGGTTTTAATTACTCTTTTGATCTATTTTACCACAAGTCAAATGGATCACAATTATTCAGTCAAAATATATCTTAATTTAAAAATTGTAAGTATACATCTTGGTTTTGATACCTTATCAAATGTTAGCAGTTTGCAGATTTTTGACATATTTCTAAAGCAATCAATTTCATATTTTCTTACATGTGGAAAAATAATGGACATTTCACATGTTAAATGAGAAATATAAAGCAAGAATGAAGGTCAAACTGATTTAGCACATCAAACAGTCTTCGTCAGCCAAGCTTAATATATCCTGAGTTTGTGGAACAAATGAAATTTTGCTGCTATGTTACACTTTGCTTCCAAACAACCATTACAACTGGTTTTATATATTGTGTGCGCATCAGACCATCAAACAGTGCATCTTTACTGACGTGTTGCTGCAGTGATGATCTACAGCGGCAATCTGCCATTTATATAAGGGCAAAACGCGCATCTATATTTAGTTGTGAAATTGGCCTATTATACTCTCGATGTTTACAGAGGCTAACATAAATTAATGATGACAGCTATGAGCAGGGAATTAGTTAACCAGCAGAGTTCTTACTTTGAACTTGAAGGTTCCAGTTTTAACTTCCAGCCTGTACTACCCAGCTTTATTCATGTGTTTAATTAAAAAATTCTGAAATTATTACCTTTGCTTGGAGAGTATTAAAAGACTTTCATTTGTGACCTATCTTACTTATACTCCTACGAAGTAGTAGTTTATACGTTTCCCAATTATGGTACCTTGTAAGAAAGCTGTATTTACAATCATGGTTAAAAATACTTCTGAAAGTTTTTATTCAGTGCATCAGGCTAATTTGCTTGCCTTTGAACTCTGTGTGATGTCACTGTGGGGTGGGCTACTTTACTGGAGTAATGAAGGAAGAGCAAGCCTTGCTTAGAGAATCTTTACTGTCCATTTTCCCTGAGAACTTCCTCATTCAGCTCATGTCAGTCCAAATGTAGATACTGGAGTAACTATAGATTTCACAGTTAACTATGACCAGAGATCTGACAAGTATGCAGGTGTTCAAAGGCTCATGAGTTAAAATGCTGAAGCCTTTGATGAATTTTTGATGGCTGCATTTTTAATACAGGTCGACCTTCTTTCTTTGAGGCTGCATGCCAGATTAATTGATAAATAGTAGAAGTCTGTAGTGCTGGGTTCTCCTAAGCAAAACAAGCAGGAAAATCCATAAAACCCTGCCTGTCTGGCTCCTTAGAAGTATTTTAAGCAGGTAAAATTTAATGTGGTTTTGACCTTACCTTTTCTTCCCCCTACAGTTAGATAACCAAAATCTATCATGTTCTTTTGAAAAGACCAAATATTATATTCTAAAAACTTGCATTTGGAAGTGTTCAAACTAAGGCTTCATATGCATATATTGATATTGTCAATAGCAATAGCTACTGAACAAATATATATTTAAAAATTCATTAAAAATGACTATGAAGAAATCACTGGAGAGGAGCAAATAAAGTTATGTTGACTTTTTTGTTGTTCTGTGATTATTTGTTATTTTGACTTTGTTATCCTCTGTAGATAGCTCGCTATATTACTTCCATAATCACTATGGTCATTTCTGTCTTCTGTAGATGTCCAGCATCCTTGCTTTTATAATCATTATAACCATTTCTGTAACGTTAAAAAGCACAGTACTCAATTTTACAAAGTTAAATTTGGCCAACCCCAGCGGATAACTTACTTCTTTTAATTTAATGAGTAATAAAAGACAAAATGGACACCTTTCTCCAGGTGCGTGAGTCACACAGACTTCAATATCAATTTCATGATATTGACTTTAAGTCCTGGAAATTCCCTTCTTCAGTTCTTTATTTTTGTTATTTTAGTTTGCTAGTTTCTGGCTTAAGAAGCATTTTAAGGTCTGGCCTTGTACACCATGTGGTTGCTGAGGGGCAGATGATGTCAAACTTCCCTACTTCCCTTGGCACCAGATGACCCGGTGAGCTCTCCGTGGTCCTGGATCTGGGCTCTGCCTGACTTCCAAGAGAACGTTTATGCTGGTGATCTTTGGAGGATGTTTGAAAGATTATCTAAAAGTACACATATACTCTTTCTTACTAATAATTATCATGTCCATTTTTAAATCCCCTGTAGATGTTTTACAATCATCCTAATTGATCTCTTAATATATGCTGTTCTTCTTTACAACGTGAACAAAATTGCTTTTCCTACACGTGAATGCCATTTTGTGGATTAAGGTAGTAACATGGCTATTATACTGTGAGAAAAAAATTACTTGTATAGACTGTTGAACTTCCAGTGATTAAATGTGTATATTTTATAATTCATTATGTACACTAGTGTTATATAATGGGTGTATCATGAGAATAAAATTATAGTAATAAGAAAATCAGTATCTTATTAATAAAGGGGTTTTATGGAAGTATACAATATGATATGTAAAAACCAGTGAGTGGGAATCATGTTAGTGATAATAGAATATACATTATAAATGAATTTTCTAGATAGTTAAAGAATATAACTAGTGATGTGAAAGTTTTATTTACCATGTCTTATTACTATATGTCACCCACTGTTATATTTTTAAAAAGCATTATTTATATAGCATTATAACTTTATAAAGTTTTAATCCCAAGGTGCAGACAAGAAAAACTGAAGTAATATAAACTGAACAACTTGTTTCACTGTCCCTAATTAGTAAATAATAGAACCGGGATTTACACCTAGGCAGTCTAGCTCCACATTCTATGTTCCTACTAGAGGATAGTGTAGATATTAATTATTACCTATTTGTTTAGTATAATGATTGACCATTGAGAATCTGAAAATTGGTTGTACACTGTAGCGGTGAGCACTCTGGACTCTGAGAATCTGAAAATCATTTACTATCTCTCCCTAAATAAAAAACATTTACACATATAATTTTTTAAATGACATTTACAGAAATTGTACAAGTATATGTATATGAATATGTGTGTATGTCTTTTGAAATTACTTGTTTTTTGTTGATGATAATTATAGTTGACGATGATAATATAGTCAACAAAGAGCTGATATTTCTATTTTCTTTGCTAAGGATGAATGAAATCGCCTTTTTCACTGCTCTTCGCTGTCTAAGTGGAATAATATTAGAGCAGTGGGAAGTCAGGCCTGGGAAGTAACTAATTAAGCACTTGAAGTTTAATCATATTTTAGATGTCAGAAACTGGTGCTATAACATTTAATTCATGTACAACCAACCCATTCTTTCTTTAGTATTATAGAAAGTCAACCACAATTTTTTGGTTTAGAATACAGCGTACAAATATAAAGTTTATTTTAGGTTTTAATGTAGTCCTTAATTCAATTTGAGAATTGCTTATAAGTATGCTCTACTTTACAAAAGCAAGCAAAAGATTAATCCACAATCTGTATTACTGTCTTAAGGTCTTTAGCTTCATCTATTATACCAGCTTCTCAACCACTTTTATAATCCTTCGACTGTACTTTATGGCTATTCCCCCTCCAAACCAGTTACTACTTGTTACAGACACAGGGACATCATTCCAGAAGTCTTCTGAACTATGGTGCTTGCATAATGAAGGGATGTGGGAGTCATGGAAACCACTGTTTCATTAAGATTATGGTCAAGAAGATTACTAGGGTGACAGAGTGTGTATTGGAGCTGAAAAGAGGGAAGGGGGTGGAAAAGAGTACAACAAAGAGTTATGATAGGTGCACATAAGATAGGCACTGCGTGGGACTATTTTAGAAAGTGAGTAAAATGTGGTATTTGCGTGAGGCATCTGAAAGTACTCAGGTCTGTTTCTCCTCTACCCCAAGTGGATGCAGGAAAGCTCTCTCCCACCTATCTTTGTGGAGCCTATTGGATCGATCTCTACGATCTTAGGCTTTCCGTTTCCATGAGGAGTTTTTTCTTTTCAAATCAAGCTGTTTTTAATGGATACACAGAAACATAAAGGTTGTACACATTAATGTACAATGAAAATTTCAATGTGTGTGTATATATCGCATAATGTTTAAATAAATTTAGCCTTTATCTCCTCCACTATTTATAATTTCTTTTTGTTGAAAACTTTCAAAATATTTTCTTCTACCATTTTGAAATGCATAGTACTTAATTGTTATCTATAGTCACACTGCTGTGTAATAAATAGCACCCAGAGTTTCTGAGTATGCAGCGATGAACGTTTCCTTACCCCTCCCTTCTCCAGTGTTGCTGGCTCCTATGAGGATTAATTTTTCCTTCAGTTTATTGAAAGCTCTATGCATTAATACTAATTCCAGAGTAATGGCTAATTCTATTTTGCTCTAGTTGAATAGAGAAATTCCTGATATAAATATTGGAAATATTAATTAGGTAATGAATGAGTTTATTCATGATCACTTAAGTGACATGTATAAAGGAAATTTATATATAATTTTCATGCAAAACTACATTTAAAACTGCCTCACCACATTACCTAGCTGTGAAATGAGTTCTTGACCCATATTTAACTATGACATGTTGTATTTGGGCTTCACAATTTTTAAAACATTTAATTAGTGAACATTCTAAAAATGGAAATTACAATATAAAAATTCATATTTTCTTGTCTAGAAATTGCAGTGCTGGCAACCTGGTAATGCCAGACAATCCTCCCCCAAGACAGTGATCAAGGGGAGCTGTACGCTGTCCCTTTGCGGAGGAGGTCTCCAGTTTCCTGGTCTCCTTCAGCCCGCTTCATGCTTGATCTTAAAGGTCCCTGTGACCTCTGTTCTAGAACACCACCATAGTCACATAATGGGATGGAAAAAGTCAAACTATATCGTACCCTTTGAAGTAGTATTGGATTACAGCAGGAACAAAACAAAGCACTGAACTTGAACCACTGTACATCCCCTGTGTACAAATGGAGAAAACACGCCAAAAGTCTTAATTCTTTTGGCATAGCTAACTTGATTATTGACAGATTATTTTATAAAAGGAGACCTGAGGTTCTTTTACTTATCTAAGATTTTCACTTGTGTCCTTTGTCATATCCAAAGACATCTCTTGCTTTACTCACATAATTTATGTAAGGCTAAAAAATTGAGTATTTGTAGAATCAAGTGAATACTAAAATACTGAGAAGTAATTGCCATAACCCTTCTTTTATTAGTATATTATTAGCTAGATTTTTGCCTGAGCTTTTCTATTACCAGTCATACCAAAGGATGAAGGTTTGTCATCTCAGACTGCTTTGACTCTGAAAATAATAGCATTTACTTTCCTATCTTTGAGGTATACATAGCTAATATAGCAGATTTTATCAATAGAGTAAGCATGGTATTCTTGTTGTGATATTAATTGAGCAGGTATCTTACCTAGAGAATTTGGCATTTCTTAAATTATACATACATTCAGCAAAGAATTTTGGGTGTCTCTGTGAAGGACATGAGGAGTTCAATAATGTAATATACAATATTATTCTCCATAGTATATTATTAGAGAGTGGAACCAAACTGCCAAACTCATTTAATCTGTTCTCCTTGGGTCATTTCTTTCCCTGTTTCTCTCTTTCTTACTATAGGGGAAGCTCGAATGCTAGATGCAAAGATGTAAAATGCTTTCAGAGTTCAATAATTTGGAAAGTTTGACTTATTAATACCTTGGTATTGTAAATATTACCCAGTTATTTATTGGGGCCTCATTCAGAATGGGTTTCTCATCAGACCCAAAGGGTGTGGTGCAGAGGAGGTGGGATTCTCCTGTCAGACGCCCATGTGCAACTTCACTTGTGCCAGGTTCCACCCTCAGCAGTGTGAGCACACTCAAACAGAAATGCGCATGAATAGTGAAAGGAGATGCTGGATCCTACCTGTTGCCTCTTCTGTGAAGTAATATGTCTATAATATTTATAAATTTTAATAACAGACAGGGCTTTATCTTCCAAAATTCATTTTATGTTACCCTAAAGTTTGCCTTTGGCGGGGAGTGTTCCTTAGTATCTTAGAGAATTTATCTGTCTACTAATATATGTCCCTTAAAAAGGAATTATAGAATTCTCTTATCAACCAGATATCAGCGTATTTTTGGAGTTGCACTGAAATCTTTATTTTCAGTGTGATGTTTTCTTCATCTGACTGAAGGTGTCATGATCCTTACTGAAGACTGGAAACACATCAACATTATATTTTTTTATTCTGTCAAAATGAATTGTGTTTGTGTTTACCTTTTGTTCCCCAAGATCATAATTGAAATTTTTTTTCAAAATGTTTCCTTTTGATGGTTTAAGATCCCTTGCTGATGAAAGTTTAATGAACCAAATAATTAGCTTGAAAGTAGGTATATGAATTTAAGTCCAATCTTTTAAATTACCTTATCTATAAACTTATGCTGTATCTTAGAAACAATGATTATATTTCAATGCACAGACAATTGGATGGGAAGAAAAACAAATATAACATGGAAAATGTTATTTTTACTCACTGGACTTGAGTTGGTGACAAGAGACCAGAGGTAGAATGTTTTAAGTGACATTGCCTGAAACTCATTTTCCTATGGTACTCTGAGTTTTAAGTAGTTTTTGGTAGATTTTTTGATGAGGAAAAGAGATAAAAAGAAAGAAGTTTCAGTTTGGAGAAAGAGTTATTTATCCTAAATGACACTTTTCTACTCCTTTGATTTCAGTTTACAAGCACTGAGAAAGGAGAAGTCTCGAGATGCTGCTCGTTCCCGCCGGGGAAAAGAAAATTTTGAGTTCTATGAATTGGCCAAGTTGTTGCCTCTCCCTGCAGCCATCACCAGCCAGCTTGACAAGGCGTCCATCATTCGACTTACAATTAGCTATTTGAAAATGCGGGACTTTGCTAATCAGGGGGACCCTCCATGGAACTTGCGAATGGAAGGCCCTCCACCAAACACATCAGTAAAAGGTAAGTTTTAGACCACTATTCAATCTGGAATATGGTGGTCTGTAGGTCCTTCTAAGATGAAATGTTTACCATCATCCTTTCTTCTTTTCCTGCATATCAAATCCTTTAAAGGGATACAATTGTGGAAGTCTGAACTCTGCATGAGAAAGACACCATGTGAAGGTGAAATAAACCTCTTCTATTTCTATTTTATTTTGAAAGAGTCTGTCAGCCTACACATTCTGTTGATTTATAGAGGATTTCACAGAAATGAGAAAGAAATGATTTATATATTGAAGTGCTTCTGGGGTTTAATTTATATCATAGGAATATATGTAAATTTTTCTTGATGGGCGGAGTATGAAAATGTTTGCTAATCTGTGGAACTAATAGGTTCTGCCTGAAGTTAGCAAAGAGTATGAGAAAGCAGAGTCCACCTTGAGCAGGCCTTTTTGAGTTACTGACTTTATTGGCCACAAAAATCAACTGATATATTAATGTTTCAAGTTTCTCTATAGATATAATGCCTTAAAGTTATAAATATAAACATGTATTCGTACTTCAAATTCTTGATGTAGTCACTCCTTAAAGTTACTATTTTCCAAAAGCTAAGACTTTTTACTGATATTCAGGACAGGTATTTTCTAGGGTGTTCTTGAAACTGCTAACTGCTTATGGTATTTTAAGCATTTGAGTATGCATGCATATATTTGTTGATGTGTATGTGGTGTTCGCCATTGTTTTTCTGTCTGTAAGGATGTGTTAATCAAAGAGTATGAAGTAAAGGATCTCCTAGATTTTTATGTCCCTACTTTGTATCTAGGTCCTTGATGGGAACAGAGTAAATGTGGGCATTGTAAGGAGCTGTGGGAGCTGCCCACGACTTCCTCTGAGGTGAATGAGATTCTTTAGTTATGTGATTACACCTTGCCAACCACCTTTAGAAAAGTCTTGATAGTGTGGTTGTTGTAGAAAAGTGTACTGGTAGGTAACTATATAATCTTTCATAGAATTTTGACTAAACTGAAAGATCAAAGCACTGATTATTTGCAATTCCATGCTAGGAGCTGTGATCATGTATGTGTACCTGCACGTGTAAATCCTTTACAGATTGAGTGTCCCTAATATGAAAATCCTATATTGATATGCTCCATACTTTTTTAAGGACAGACTTGATTCCACAACTAGGAAATTCCATACCATGACTCTATGATTTATGCACAAAATTATTAAAAAATACTCTATACAATTACCTTCAGGCTGTGTGTAGAAGGTATATACGAAACATAAATAAGTTTTGGGTTTAGACTTGGGCCCCATCCCCAAGACATCTCATTATTTGTATGTAAATATCCCAGAATCTGAAATCTGTAACACTTCTAGTACCAAGCACTTCAGATAAAGGATATTCAATCTATGTTTACTTAAGGATGATATCATGCTTATGAGAGGAGGCAAATTAAAATTTAAATTGTAAAAGGTTATCTTCATGTAGAGCAGTGCTTGACAAAAAGTTTCCATAAAGGGCCATGTAACTGTTAATCCTGATGTGTCATCTTCACTGTATTAAGGAGTACCTAGCAGATTAGTAAAGCACACTCCTGGGTGTGTTTGGGTTTGGCACGGAAGTATTACCTTCCATATGTAGTCTGTACTCTGTTCCTCTCTGGTGCTATTTTCCCGTTCTGCTTCTTGGCCACTGTGAACTAAGGCCACTTTGATCAGCTATCCCCTTCCATCATAAGGTGTCTGCCTTGGAGCCAGCTGATCATGTGCTGAATCTTCTAAAAATGTGACCTAATGTAAACCTTTTCTTCTTTAAATTGTGACTGTCAGGTATTGCAGATCAGTGACAGGAAATCTAATGCACACCATGTAGTAAATATTTTAGGCTTAAGAATCTGTTAGGGCTTAATAGCATAAGGGCAGACAGACAATATATAAATGAAATAATATGGTTGTGTTTCTAGAAAATTGTATTTATGAGACAGCTGGAAGCCACTGAATTTGACACACAGGACATAGTTGGGAGATCATTGCTTCAGAGTATATGATGGTGAAAGGTTCAGGAGGACACAGAGCAGAAGTACCTTGCAAGAACAGGATATAAATATGAGGTAACCCACAATAAATAAATGAATGCACATTCTTACTATTCTTTTACAGCCCTTTTCCCTTGAGAATGTGGACATAAACTTGGTAAAAACTAGTGGATGTTCTAGTTATTAAAGTAGGAGTGAATTTTCCCAAAATAAGGTATGAATATAATATAATTCTAGTGAATATACATTAGATTTATTTTTTCAATCTTAAGGCATAGACTGTGTAACTGCTTATTCTAAATCATGCAAGCTGAAAACAATAAGTTCAACAGGTTAGAAAAATGTCAATGTAAAAATACTACTATTCAATTTGAGATAAATTGACAGACTTGAGTTGTATTAATCTGTTGAACATAATTATGCTTTAAATCCATTTTGAACAGAATTTGTAGCAAGTAGGCTTTCCTGGTAATGATGGAGAAACTACAGTAGAAAAACGCGATAGCTCCATTATGTCTTCGTTTTTCTCTTATGTGATACTCCAGATTGTGTCAGAATCATAGACTTTTACAGATACAAACTTTCTCATCATATATGACTTTCTTGTATTTTACAGATAAATTGTTTACAATTAAGAGTTAGCAGATCCAAGATAGGCATCCTTTCCTTTCTATGTGGTGTTCCGTTGTGTCAGTCACATTATGTCCTTTGTAGAAGAGACATTTGTTTTATATCACCCTTGTCAAACATTCTAGGTGAAAATTTTCTAAGCTTTAGACTTTGAATAATAATTCATTTTTACTCGGAGGCCTTCACTCAACTCAGCTCTGTAACTACGCAATGAGCAAACTGAATAAGAAGAGAAAACACGGCTTCAGCTCCCAGATGTGTTGTAGTCTATGAAAGGGCTTGGGCTTATTGACAAAAGCAAGAATTTGTGATGGGTGTTTAGGAGCCTGGAAAGTGACTGTAGATTTTATTATTTATAAAATTCCAACCCGGGAATAGCAGAGCACCTATGCTGGTACATGTACACGATCACTATTCCTAAGCTGGCGATATGTTACGACAGAAGGTGTGAGCCTAGTGACTACATACTGCCTTATCTTGGCCCTCAAAGGCTGCTGTGAATGCAATAGGTACTTATAAACTGGTTCTGCTGTACAATATATGTACAATTTATTACTCCAGTTCTTTAATGCAAAACTGCTCCTCATTCTGATCAAACATTCATGAAATAACAACATCAAAAAAATTCATTTTAATTTATTAAGGTTTTCTATGTTGTGCCCTTGAAGAAGTTCATATGGATAAACAAGCTCATATAAATAACCCACAGCATCATGTGAGGTGCAGTTCATAATCCAACAATAAAAATGGTAGACATTATACTTCATGCTTCTCCAAGCAGTCTCTTGAATAAATCTAAAGGCATTTGGAAATTTATATGAAAAGTACTCACACTATGTAGGCGACATTTTTTATGTGATGAGTTGATCATGTTAATAATTAAACTTCAAAGCTTAAATTTAAATTTGTCTCACACAACTATATAGAAGTTTAATCATTTTAATTTGCTGCTTCAGAAAGATCTTTTACCCTGTCCAGTATTCATCGTATTTTCTCGTAATAGTCTATAAAGGTTGATAAGTTTGTTTGGTGGTCCCACTCTATACAGATTATTACAAGATATGCTTGCAGAAAGAACATTCAGATGACAGTGTGTAATATGTCCCAAGTCAATTACTTCATGGAAATGATATGTTAAACAATTGGAAGGTAACAGATAGTTTTTCCTATTATTTTAGGAATATCTGTATTGTTATAATACAGACCAACTCTACAATGAACATTATGCATTATTCAAGAAATGACCAGGCATTCTCAGCAGTGTTTCAGCTAAATAACTGATGATTTTAACCTTTAAAGGAATCTCATTGTGGTGACTGTTGGTAAATCACTTCTCCATTCATAGTAATCTCTATTTAGAGGCTATCTAGAAACCATTATGTCTTTTATTAATCTTAAAAGCAATAGCTGCTGATTTGACATTTGCTAAAACTAGATAAATTTTCTCTCTTTCTAATATCACAGACTTCTTCCAATTTTTGGAGTCTATGTGCTGCAATTCTATTAATGCCAGACTATTTAACATTATAAGTTTTCTTTCAATTTAAACATTGCAGCTTTTAAACAATAATTTGCCTGTGTGTATGACAGCCAACAATGCTAAGATAAATAAAATATAAAATATTCTCTGCTCTTGGAAAAGAATAGTTGAAAGCTATTCAAGATATCTGTGATTAAAACTGACTGAACTCATGGGGGAAGAACTTTTTTGTAGTCTTTCCTTTCACTGTTTTCGTTGTCTGTAGTGGATTAAGTTATGGTTATTTCTGAGAGGACAGACTTGTGAGTTACTATTCAAGCAATATGTCTAGCTTTTGTTCTTAGTAAAAGGCCAGCATTGTTATTAAACAATGCTCCTTAATGAATTCATTTAAAGTACTTATGTAGAATAACTGACTACAGGTTATCCTATAGTGACATTGTCACTATTGTAATGATTCTCCTCAAAACATAGATAGCAATTTATAAAATGGAGTCTGTTTCAGTAAAAAAATGGAGAATCCAGGACTGCCAGAGTCTTTTTGGTCTAAGCAGCATTTTATTATATTCTGATGCACATTTACTTCTACCAAGTGATTTTCATGCTTGAGGGAAAGTGCCACATTCCTCCTAACCAAAAAACCTTGTGAAAGGAAAGTTTTTAGATTTAATATATGGCTATGTATACTAACTCTATGGTATTCCTTTTTAAAGAAAATATGAGCAAAAGATAGACTGTACTTAGATTCTGAGAAAAAGCTTCCTATAGTTCTGAGAGGAGGATGGTAAATGGAAAATTGGTTCTTGCCTGTTTGCTTGTTTGATAAGCTTTCCTATTGTGGGAACAAAATGCCTAACACATACAGCTCAAGGAAGGAAATGGTTTATTTGGTTTATAGTGTCAGAGGTTTCAGTCCGTGGTCAGCTGCTTTCCAGGTAGAACATCATGGTGGAAGGGCATGATGGAGTGAAGCTTCTCTCATTATGGCAGCTAAGAAGCAGAACACAGGGTAAGAGAGCTGGTAAGATGTATCTACCCTCCAAAAATGTTTTCCCAGTGACCACTTCCTCTGTGGAACTCACTTGCTAACAGCATATTCTGCACATAGAACCACCAAGACCTAATCACCTCTCCTGGAATTGCTAATCCAGTCAAATTGACAATTAAGTTTAACCATCACATTGCACCCCTTGTCAACTCAACACTCAAATACATATTAGACCATACTGCTCAAAATAAAGACAATAGCAGATTCTTAATTCTCCCTAACACAATACAACTAACCTGCATCTGATCCCTTCTTCAAAGTCTCAACTGCTCCAGTATTGCTAAAAAGTTCAAGATCAAAGTTTCTTTTGAAATTCAAGGCAAAATTTTAGCTATAAACCCTTTAGTTTCTCTCAGATTAGTTCTACTATTGGCCAATGGCTTTCCTTGGCAGGTGTTCTACCTTCCTGGCATCTCTTTTTGAACCTCCTGTGGTCTCCACTGAAGCCGTAGTCTCATCCCAACAACTTCACACACCACTCTTTCAGGAGTACATTGCCTGGTTTTTTAGGTCTTCTTTTGATATATGGGTGAAAGCTTCCATGACCTTACGGGCGTTCTACATGCCTGTAAAAGCAGCATTATGTGAATGACACCAAGATCTGCTGCTCTTTTGAGCAGCAACCCAGCCCCCTTCAACCACAGCGGCAGTGGTTTCTGAGTGCCTCAATGGTGGAGCACAGTAAATAAATCTGTGGGAACCAATTCCCTAGATAACTCTTCATGAGAATGGGATTATATTCTCTCTTCTCAAATGAGTATGACATTTTGCACCCTTGAGTATTTTATGGGTGGGACCTCTGAGATGCACTCAAGATGTATTTCTTCTTGTCCCTGTACAAAGTACTTTTTAAAAAATAGTGCTAATATCTGCAGCAAGCACATCATCTTTGGCCCCAGTGTTACATGTGTTACTTTGAGGGAAAAATTGAAGTTTGCAAATCTTTCTGCTTTGCTTTTTGTTCTCAGTTCTCACTATAAATGTAGATGAAAATACCCAGTAGTACTTGTGCCATGGCCTGAACGTTGAGCTGTCTTAACATTTCCTCTACCAGCTTATATAGCCTACAACCATTAAATTCCTCTTGAAGCAAAGTCTTAGACCATGGACAAAATGTAAACAGCTTTTTGTTTTTGTTTTATTTTGCCAGAGTAGAAGACATATGGCCTCTAGTATAGCTCCCAATAGAGTCCTCACATTTATCTGAAATCTGTTGAGCCTGGCCTTTAATGCCTGAGTTCCTTCAAATCATGAGTAAGAAAAGAATCATTCTGTTCTCAGCTCTCATCAAAATTGTTCAACAGTTTCTGCTTCAGCGTATTAAGCTTTCTCTAGCCCACATCTTCACGTATTTCACATAAACCAATTCTAATGGCCCCCAAACCGCATGATCAAATATAGACACAGAAATAGCCCCACTTCTGTATCTGTCAGCTTTCCTACTGCTGAGACAAAATGCTAGACAAACACAACTCAAAACTAGAAATGGTTTTGGCTTACAGTTTCACAGATCTCAGTCCATTGTCAAGAAGAACATTATGGCAGAAGTGCATGGTGGAAGAGAGCTGCTCCGAGCATGGCGGCCAGGAAGCCAGGCGTGGGGGAGGAGCGCCAGGGAGATGTAGATCCTCCAAAGCTTATACCCAGTGGTGCATTTTTTTTTTTTTTTTGCCTGAGCTCCACTTCCTCATAGCAGATTTAGCTGTGCATATCAGTATATTAATTCACTGGCGAGTATAGCACTCCATGGTTCAATCTCCTGTCTAGGAGTCTTTTCATGGTCAAGCTTACAGTTAAGATTAGGCATCACATCTCTTGATTCCTGTTTTTACCTTCATTATCCTCAGAGGATTTAGGTGCTCACTTCTTTTTCTGATCTTTAGTTTCACTGGCCTCAGTTTGAAGCTGTTGTTGGTACCAAATGGAATTAGAACCTTCTAAAAGCTGAGCTGCTAAAAGCTGAGTTCCTAAAAACTGGTTCATTGCTGTTTGTTTTGTTTGTGAGGCCAGGTCTTCTCAGGATATGAAAATACAAAGTGACATGATTGCCTTTTCTCAGTATGCTTTCAGGAAAGTTTTTAAATTATATATTATCTTTTTATATATTTATCCTTTGAATATTTTATTGAAGTTATTACTTCTGAAAGGAGCTTGTTTAGGGGTAACCTTTTATTTAATTTTATATCATGATAAGGCAAGCTGTAATGGTATCTCTGTCCCACTCCAGGTTTGTCCTCTCTGACACTACGTGGTAAGAGCTTTTTGATAAGTAAGCGCTCATTGATAATAGTGTCCCTGAGACTCCTCACTTTTGGAATTTTAAATTTTAGCATGAAAAGCTTTGTGATCTACAAAATCAGGCTATATCCTATGGAATATAATCTAATTCAAAATGAAGAATATATAACATTTATTTACTTTTGCTACTTGCCACATTCAAAGAGTTTGACTAGTTATCATTGTTTCCAAGTGCATGTGATATTATTGAGGATGCAGAATCACTCTTCACTCTAAACACCAACTCAAAGAAAGCGTATTTTTAAGAGTGGTGACTGACATTACATGAATTTTCATGTGTACTAGTCAGCTATTGCCAGGGAACCAGCCATCTCAATATAGCAGCGTGCCTCATTATTAGCAGAGTGTCATTTCTGTCCATTGATTGCATCAGAGCAAGTTGTGTGAGCAAGACTAGTCTCATTGCAAGAAAGTATACTGTGCCTGTTTTGAAAGATACTATTTAAAAAATGGTCAGTGACATGGATATGGTAGAAAGAACAGGAATCAGTAGCTAATTCTTTCACATCGAGATGTACTGCATGTGATTCATTGTCTCTAGGATTTAGTTAGTTGGCCAAAAAGAAGTTGAGATAAAGAATGTTTGTCATTTCATGAATTGTGGGTACAAAATTGTGCATGTATCCTTTTGCATCATTAATTATAATTCATTTATTTGCCTCTTTCTGCACTATCATCTAATTTTATGCTAGTGTGTCTGCAGAGTGTCAGAAACTGTACTTTTAAAATTTTTGTCTATGCTGTCATGTGACTAGAATGCTTTTTGTCTTTGAATGGGTGAAAAGATAATTTCTTTTCCTTGCCCATCGCAAGGGTTATAACATACATTCCAATAACAAAAGAAGTTACAAATAAGCAAAACAAAACAAATTTATTTAACTGAAATTTTATGTGACATTGAATTCTTCAAAAATAAGGACCCAGAGCCCAGGGAAAGCTGTGTATTTTATGCTTACATTCAGTATACATAGCCATATAGAAATCTGGCCAGATAAAAGAGTGATCTGACGTTAACAAACACAGGGGAGCGGGCAACTAGCAAGGCTGGTTTTTCAAACTCTCCTCGACCTCTTTGTATCACAGCCCTTTTTCTGGTGCAGGACCAGACACCTGTCACACAAAGGGCTTCAGGGGAGAAACGAAAGAGTCAGAGTGGCTTTCCTAGGTGTTACGGATTTCTCTGGGGTGAAGACGTGTAGTTACTGTGGTAACATTGTGGGAGAAACAGCAAACAGAGAAAAGAGGTTAAAAGATCAGAGAAACATCGTATTTCTGAGGACCTTCTAATTTCCCTTAACTCAAGGTCTTCAGCATGTCAGAGTAGCACACTTTGGGACATTGTGTTCTGATCTTCGAAGCCTCCTTTCGGGTTTGCTAAACTCATATTCAACTTTCAAAACCCAGTCTACACCTCCCAGCTTTATGTAAGTCTTCTCTCCTTTCTCTCAAATCATTAGTCATTTCTTTGTAAGTCATTGTTATAATATTCTGTTGTTTTACTATCAGTTTATATGATTTCCTTCTTTATATACCTGTCTCCTACTTAGGCTGTGAACTAACCAAGGGAATAGTCAGGCGAGTAGAGCTCATTTTTGTATCTCCAGAATATTGTATAGTACCTGTGAGAGTATTTAACCATGCTTTAAAATTGATTTGTATAGAACTGAAATATACCTGCAGATTGTTATTAGCAGAGCAAAATAATCCTGATGAGAGTTGTGAAAGCTCAGCATGGGTCCAACTGTAAGAAGAAGAAACTAGGAAGGAGAAAAAGGCAGAGTAAAAATAAAAGGGAGATGAGAAGAGAATGGTGGAGGGTGATGAGAAAACAAAAGGAAATGAGAGACACAAAGCAGGCGCTGGGAGGAGCGGCGGCCCCCAGGGCCCCCATAGGTTCTGTCCTGTAATGTGGAGGCAGAGAGTTGAACGTCGATAACAATAGTCTCATGAAACCCATGCGTATCTTGGATATATATGCCCAAATTCATTCAACAAATAGTTGAATATATTCTCTTAGTAAATTCTCTAAGATTTGTGCATGGAGGTTGTTGCATTTCCTAGGGAAATAAATGTGAAATCAATAAATAGTGGCATGGCAAACTTTAGTAAAATTTAATATACCGCATGGTCTGTGTTATAAAGCCCTCACCAGACCTCAGTTTTCTCATTTGGATTTTCTTGTTGTCAGTGATTCTGTTCAATGTGCTTACTTACTGTCTAATACTAAATCCTAATTCCTTAGAATGGATTTAGCAAGTATTGTCTCAAATGAGCCTCTCCTGGGACTACTGGGTTTCTTGAATCTGTTTATTAATAGTTTCCAAAAATCACGTGCTCTCACTCTTCATGTTCTGCTCATATTTCTAGTTTTTCTTTCCCTTCATTTCTTATGCATGAAGTATCATATCTCTGATGGGCTGTGGGTTCAAAACTTGTATGACTCACCTTTTCATGTTTTGATCAAGACATGTAAGACATGTAATCACTATAAATAAAAGACAGGAAAATAAGACAGCACCTGTGAAATTTTAAATTAAATAAGCCAAATGCTAAATATACAACAGAAATGAAATGTAAGTCTGTAACTTTTAGTTTGCTTTAATTTTCTGGACAGAACTTTAGAAAAGGTACTTATAGTCCAAATCGCATTCCAATTTTGTTTAATAAAAGTCCATCAGTTCTTGATAACGTAATATTTTAGTCATAGCATCTTATAGTACTGTATTATACTGTATTGTACTCTCTTATTTAGGAGTTTCAGGTTTACATGCTCTGTTCTTTAGGACTGGAATTCCTTAATGTGCTTTTGTGAGCCCTATAACCTCCTGGAAACACAATCTATAGTTTCAGTGCTCTGCAGATAACAATATTTCACAGGCATAGCAAAGGAGTCACCTCTGACTGCTTTGTATGATTGAAACTGCACTGTGGCTTTAATTTTTAGAAACAGCTTTCTAGATACTGTGCATAAGTCTTTGTGGTGCCTTAATAAACATGTGGTGACCTCCACCTGTAAAAACTACTGTGGGTTTGAATACTGATTGACTGCAGCTTTTCACATCCTCTTGAGTCCATAATATATCAGTAAATGTCAGAACCTCATCAGGAAAAGAAGGCCAATGAAATTTTTGGTTTACAGGCCTGCTTCCATCTCCTTATGGTTTTGTTGAGGAAACCAATGTAGAGAGAAGTTGAGTGACACAAACAAAGTCAATAACAAAGTTGGGACTATAGTTCATTCCCCTGGAATTTCAGTTCAGCACATTTTCTGTATGTTGAAAACTCTATCTTCTGCATTAAGTTACACATCCTTGGAATCTGGTTTCTCCATTTACATTATAGGCAAACGTAACTGTACTTTTGATTCACATGTCAACCTATAATTCAACCTAAAGGTTGTCACCCCCTGTATAGATAGCAGTAGAACTGGTAGGTACTGTGGTGCCTTTTAGAATCCATAATGGTAGGGAGTATTCTAGTGATTGTAATAGATTGATTCTTCTATTTGTTTCAAATATATAGCAGTGACAACGGATGGCTGGGAATGTAACTTAAAAAATCATCTTCAAGGTCAGGTGTGGTGGCACACACCTGTAATCACAGTACTCAGGAAGCTGAGACAGGAGGATCACTGCAAGTTCAGGGCCATTCTGGGCTATGAGATAAGTTGACAGACAGCCAGCATGAACTGCATAGTGAAGCCCTGTCTCCAAAAGGCAAAAAACAATCATATTTAGAGCAGATACATGTTCTTACATCTATTTACTATGGTGGCCAGTGTAATTAACTTGTGTGTCAGATAGAGGTGTGGTATTGGCATATTTTATTAGGTAACTAGGAATGTATATTGTTTTTGCATATTACTAAAAATATGTATATTAAGGAAAAATTGAGTATAAAGTCATATTAAGTCACTGACATAGGTTAGCTTATTGTTTTGTCTGCAGATGTAACAATGATTCAGATTAAGGCTATGCAGAGAGGTTCACTGAATGTGGGATATTATGGAAAAGAAACATGATTAAAACGTATACAGGAATATTTTTTGTTTTAACTTAGCTCATCAAACAACTGATAAGTTAGATTAATTGATAATTTTGCTTTGTTTTGCTACATAATTTATTAGTCATCTTTGTGATTCAACTGATGGTTTATAGTACAGTGTGGCTGTAGCTATCATAAAAATGATTAGAAATAAGATACTTAACATTTATATATCAAGAATCCAAACTTATGAACATTAGAGAGAATAAGATTGATGAAGCTAACCAGATCTTTTGTGGGTAGAATTTAACATATTGCCAGAGGTATTTTGAACTTGCTAGACTCAGGAAACAGAACATAGCAGGATATGCCTGCTGTGGAGGTTTTTGTGCTGTTCACTGAGCTGGGTCAATCACCAGGTACTGGCTAAGTGCACTAAGGGTAAATACGGATGAACTGTGTCCTCGGAAGACACTAAAATTCAGTGATTTCGCAGCCAAATCTTCCTAAAGCACTTTAGACACAAACAAAGTTTCAGTAATGCTTTGTAATTAAAGCATATCACTCATACATCATGTACTGTTTGGGAAATATGGCTGTGTTGAATATCAGCACTGGTGATAGAAACAGACTGTGTACACAGTTCGGGTTTTACATAAATACTTTAAAATATTGGCTTTCTTCTATCAAAATAAATGAAGTACCCAGGTTTTTAGAAGAATTTTAGCATAAAAGCAAAATTGCTATCATTTTCCATTTTCAAAAAAGATGTGAAGATAGCATTAAAAGCATGTAAAATGCAGTATGTTCTAGAGAGATTTGAAAGGAAAAGAGGGATGCAGACTCAGGTAAGTCTCATTTAGGGCATTCTCAGGGATGTTTATAAATGGTACAATGATATTTGCTTAGCTTACCCCTAACCTAAAGTGCTTTGCATTGTATCTTCTACTAATATTAGTTCCAGATGTTGCGGAAAAGTCTGTTGACAAATTGTTCGGCTTACGCTATGTTGTGCTTTACCTGTGGTAGACGATCAGAACCTACCTCTTTAGTTGCTCAGTCACTGAATGAGGTGCTATATGAACATATCCAATTAGAAAATAGAATAATATCTGTCCTGAAGTTCGAAAAGGGGACTCTTGCAGGATATCTTTGTCAGTTTGGGCTGTTATGCCAAAATTCTATAGACCAGTGGGCCTATTTTTCACCATTCTGGAGGCTAGAAATCCAAGATCAGGCTGCCAGCATAGTTTGCTTCTCTGGGAGGGCCCCATCTTCCTTATGTATACTGTGGCAGATAATAGGAGAAGGAACATGGGAAGGAGGGAG
The DNA here is from genome assembly GCA_004027595.1 of Dinomys branickii. Classification (NCBI taxonomy): domain Eukaryota; kingdom Metazoa; phylum Chordata; class Mammalia; order Rodentia; family Dinomyidae; genus Dinomys; species Dinomys branickii. Next base: position 26,303 of record PVLD010002629.1, on the reverse strand, counting down.
GGAAAGAGGGAAGAGAAGAAGGAGGGAGGTATGGGGAGAGAAGGGAGAAGAGAAAGAGAGAGGCACAGGAAGACAGACAGAAAGCCTGACTCTCTCAGGTCTCCCTTAAAGTCACTAATCCTGTTCAAGAGGATTCCACCCTCATGACACTTGTGTCCGGAAGTCCCACCTGCACTTACCATCACATTATGGATGGCTTCTGGGGCAAACTATCAATGCTTATTAAAAGAACTTGTAGTAACCCATCATCAAAGTAGAGCTCATGTGCCCAAGGCTGAAGGATCCAGCAAAGGATACCAATACACGATAATTAGTCATTGCATCAATCTTAATCTGTCTTTAGATAGGCTTACTGTTAGCAAGCAGTCTTGGTCAAATGAACTGGACACTCTTGAGTTCAAATCATTGTGACTCTGAGCAGCCTTTAACCTTAGTTTTTCTTGTGTCAAAGTTGAACCTGAGAACCCAGCTGTTCTGATGTACCTTCCCCTGTGCTGACCATGCAAGCCTTTTATTGCCTTAAATTTATGCCAGAACTTGTAAGGATATTTTATGATTCCTCTTGATGATTTTGATTATATTTTAGAAGTAAATTTTGTTGGTTTTGTTTTATTAGGACTACATTTTCAAACTGATATTCATTAAAAGGCAGAGAAGGCTATTTACAACGTTTTAGGATTCTAACATGTAAAAAAGTCTAATCTTATAACAGAATAGAGGAAACTTGATGTGTTTCTTAAGTGCCACAGGTGATTTGGGAATATTAAGACAGCTTGGTTTTGTTTTAATCTTTAAAATAACAAGATTTATAGAAGTTGATTTGACAGATTGGTAATATGTAGACATTGAATTGATGAAAAGAACAACAGAACTCGTAGACTATTTCTGAAATGCAAGGTTAATTAATGAAACAATACAGTTGACATTTTCCTCCACAGAATTTAGAATTATAAAAATAATCCTAATTTGCATTTTAAGATATCAGTTTCTTTCATTAAAATCAGAAATGGATTGTATTTCTCCATTCATTTTGTTTGCCTATTCCTCCTTTAACTATTTGAATATTTATTATATGGTAAGACTGTATTAGGCTCTATGGGGAATGGCAACTCTTCCCTCAGAGTTGACAATCAGGGCAGTGACATAGTCACATACAGTAATAAGGTAAGATAGTATTCATGTCAAAAGAGGTCTTGGTAATGTTCTTTGGGACCACAGGCAGAAGGATTAATACAAAATAAGAACAAAAAGGTAGTCTTTAGACTGGATCTTAAAAATGGATAGCTTTTTCAGGTATGCTGACTTTTCAATAGGTTAGCATGTTGAGTGAATATCTTTGGTACTTTTTGAATAACGTATTTTATTTTATAAGAAAACTATTGATTGAAGGTCTACTTCTTAATGAATATTTTCCCAGATCATTATATACTCACTGTTATTGGATAATTTATCATACATGAATATAGTTAAAGCCTAAACCTGGTGACATTTAATGAGAATTTTGCTCCCTGAGATGTCCAATGAACTTATGAAGGCTTTTCTTTTAGAAGAATATTTTAAACATACCAGTGCCATGTAGGACACTTGTGTATATTTCTAATCTGAATATCCTTTTAAAACAGCTGAAAGCATAAATTAATTACATGCCATAGTTTATATTTTAGTAAGCTATTGGCTTGTAATCTGCTCGTATCTTCTCTTTGGTGCCTGTGATTTTCATAGATGAAAGAAGGCTGGTATTTTAAAATTTTGAAACCTTAATGTATAGTTCACTCAGGATCTCAGTCCTGAATATGAAAAGGATAAGATCACAGAAAAAGCTGCTATCCTGCAAGCCTCAAAGTCAAATGGTCTGAGTTCAAGCATGCCATGTGGGCAGCCAGGGGAGAGTCAAGCGCTCACCTCCATGCCTGCATAGCAAGTGTCTCACTAAAGCCTATAATTGAGAGGGAAGACTAGACGTCGTGGAATACAATGTTTTGTACTTTATTTCATTTAAATTAGCACAAAGGGAGGGAACAATTTTGCTTCACATGTGAAGTCAGTCATTTCTTGGGCTGCTAGCTCAATGTTTTAGCAGAACAGCTGTTCTGTACAATGCGGCTTTCTGCAAGCAATATTTCCACTGCTAGAAAAGTGGCAGTCTGCCAAAGAGAGTGCCCAGACCAACCCCTAAACAAAAAAAATCTTTTGTCAACGACTCTAATAATTTGTACAATTCAGGAAAGGGGGGTTGCACAGTCTTTGCAGATGTGCATTTATGATGCTATTTTTAAGCAGAGCAGCATGAAAGAATAGCTTCATACGAATTGTAAGTTGATCATTCATTTTCATCATTTGGCTTCTGCTCCTGCTAAAATTTTATTCTGTGTAAAGAAAACACAACCAGCCTTGAAACGAGGTAAGACGGGGTGTGACAACAAGATGACATTTTTCATTTTCAAACCTGTGATGCCTGCTCAAAACAGAAAGCTTTGGAGCCCCCACTCCCAGCTAAGAACATAAATGCCATTATCTGACCCCTTCACAGTAGATACTTGCCATCCTTCAGCATTTTGAGGAAATAAACTCTTAATGAGCCTGCGTGCTTTTACAGCAGTCCATTCTTTGGAAATGAGTTTAAATGCTGAAGGAAATGCCGAAAGCATTTACACAACCAGAGTAAAATTAATAAGTATTAATTTTGTGTAATTTAACATCATAGGTGCTGCACAATTTTTGTAGTATCAAAACCAGGTCTAAACTCCAATCTACCCTCAGTACTTTGGTTATCCACAGTCTACGTCAGTCACCTCAGCTCATCTTCAGTCCAAGGACAGAATTAAGAAAATAAAATGCTATTTATAAACCCTAAGCCTCTCAATAAGAACTGTCAAACTTCTCCTAATAGCAGAAAATTAAATCCTTTATATAATAATTACCTGATATTTATGTAAATTATAACCATCTATCCTAGATTATTAAAATATGAAACCACACTCAAAAATGCCAAACTTTAACACAGACTTGTTCTATAAGGGAGATCACAGAGCAAGAAAGGCTATAAAGTCTTCTATGGAGAAGGCTGTAGGAAAACTGTGGCCTGCTCACTGCCTTGACCAGAGGCTTCCTCTGTTTCTCAACCTTAAGCCTTTGTTGTTATTATTTCCCTTTTAGCAAAACCTATTTTTTTTAATATTCTGCACAGGTGTAGGTAATGCTCAGTTCAATGGGGTCCTGTAGAATATTAACAAGAGGTATTTTGTTCACTCAAAATACCATGCACTTATGTTAGTTTGTCCCTGAAACAGTAATACTTTGCACATGTTAAGGAAAGAGCCCAAATTTTGATGTGTTCTTTTTCACAGGCTTACCACTACATGTAAGCAACATGCTCAGTCCAGGAGGACTTGGCTACTTTGGAAGAATTTGTCACCATAACAGAGCATATCCTCTTGGTTTATCAAGTAACTATATAAACTACACTCACACATTTAATTTTTTGCTTGTGTTTGTTTATAAATTGAAACAATATTATGAGATCGTAATTTCAGCATACACTAAATATGTTTGTTTTCCATGGTTTCCACAGTGTGATGTTACACCACGCACCAGTGGGATGAGTCGCTCAGCTCGTTACCTCTCTGCTGAACTCTCCCCCGGCTCCTCTGTTTCCGTGACTCTGAACTGTGTCAGTAGCAAAACTCAGTTTTCTTGGTTACTGAGAGGTGCCTTTTGATAACAGAAAAAGCAGAGTTCTTAGGATTGTTCTGCAGTCACTTCTCTCGGCCTCCTTCTACTTTGAATATTCTTTCTTTTTCTCTTTTTGTTCCCTCCCCAAACCATTCCTTTGAGACATTGTATTTCATGCATCTTGTTCAAAGAATTGCAGTACAAAACAATTGCAATGCAATTCAACAGTGGTAACATTTTACATAATGATGGAGTGATGCTCAGAAGAGCAACCAGGCCAAATCAGATATTTAAGTACAGTTTTCACAGAGATTTTAATATTTCACTTTGGTTTCTAGAGCGCATAGCACTGGACACTGGATTTGGGGGCTGAAGAATGCTTTCCATTGCATTATATATCTCTTTTACCATGCACATATAGGAATCTTTATATCTATACCAATGTATTATGGATCTCTGCTGCTGATATTAACCACTGATTTGTAGAGAACTACTATCCTTTTCAAAAGTTATCAGATTATCACAAGTCATGGGCCAGTCAGATGAGTTAAATTATCATTTATCAATTATTTGATATTTTAATTTTGAATGAATCTACCTTAAAATATTTCCCTTAGTTCTTGGTATTTCCCTAAATTTGGTTTTTTAAAAATACCACAAATGCCACCTATTATGGTAGTTCATCAGTTTCACCAATAACGAACCCTAAATGCTGTAAGTTAGGTTTATTACAATGTCACTAAGGGAATGAATGACCTACAGCATAACAACAGATATAGCCAACGAAGTCAAAGTTGAGGGAAAAGCACCGCTTAAGAAACTATATTCCAACTATGTTACAGGGCTGTCCGGGGGCATGGATAGATCTGATGAGACTTCTTGGAAGTGCAGGGATGAGTCTCTTGCATGTAGGGTGCCCTGCTTTTAAGTTGCTAATGATTTCATTTTAATGTCATCGTTTAGTTTCATACTGATCATTTATACTGACAAAAAGGAAGAAAAGAAAACAAGGAACCTGTCATCAATCATTCATTTAATCAAGTAGGAAAAGTAGATAAATAAACATACCGAGTTAATTATTCTTCTGTGTGTAATGATTGACAATAAAGGTAATTTATTCCTATTTTAACCCTTTAATTTTTAGTAGCTGTTAAAATGAACAGGTACTAGCAGTGGAAGAAAGGATTTGGGAGTGACCTTTTCTTTCTTAAATTATCTAAGGGAACTCATTTGTCACCCATAAGGAACTCATTCATTTGAAATCTACATAAAGAGCTGCAGTTACTTGTACCTGAGGATATTTACTCTGTGCTACCAAATATAATGAAAAACAACTGTTATGTTGCTTGCCTCTTTAGTCGTACTTGTATACTGACTCTTTAATATGACTTTTTTCTTCAAAATGTATATTCCTAATGTGGAAAATCATTTGTAATAAGGCACAAATATGCTGCTAGTTCAAATATGCATTAGGTACAGCACTAACAGAAAAATGGTTCATATACAGCAGAAAAATTGAAATATATATTTAAGTTAAACATGTTCTTACAAATTCTAAAACTCTATTTTTGATTTGCCAGAATTTTTCTCATGCTTTCTGGAGAAAATTTTTTCCTGGTGGAAATTCTCTTTTTAAATATGTGATAACTTTTATTAAAGTTTCCATAAACAAGGCATCTTTAGGAAAGTGTACATAATATTAGAACAAAATTTTCTAAATATTTTCTCTAGAGTCAGTCTAGCATTCCTGTCTAAATCACACTGCAGCTAAGTAATGGGGATGTGAAAAACAGACTTAAAGGATTTGAGGATGCAAACAGTATGTCAATTTATTAAAATTATTGTGCATAGATCTGAAGCAAAAGAGTCACTTTATGGTTAGAGATGTTTTCTTCTGGATGCATTTTGTCAAATGATTTTGTCTCTTGCAGTCTTAGTGTTTAGTGGAGCAGAATTCTCCCACTCAGTGACTCTCTCAGCTCTCAGGGCCAGTTCAGTTTTAACAAACTAAAACGGAATTGGAGAGTGTTACTCACAAGGGAACCCTGACCTTCTAGCCACACTAGAACACAGTTCATACAGATGTCATGTTTCTGTGGAGTCTCCTCTTTGGTGAGGAGAAAAAAAGTTTGCCTATTTTTACTTTGGCTGTTTAGAAAGTTATCAAGTTGACTATGAATGTAGAACTGTATAACCATGAATAGTAAGTTCCACTGGATCTAAGCAAATATTACTGTTATCAGATTCCTTTATTTGGTTTTTGATAGCTCAGGTTGCAAGTCACTTTCTATAAACATTTGGCTGTATTAAGAACTTTAGCTCAAGAGTCTTTCTGATTTCCAGAATAGACAGGGTGTTTTAGTTATGTCCGTAATGATAAAGTTAAATTTGGAAAATATGTAACATTCAAATATTAAGATATGCACTAGATAAAACCAATGTACACAAAATAATTCATTTTGCAAAGTCAGTGTGTAAATGAAGAATTTTGTACTGATGGTGAGATACGGTTTTTAAAATAAATCTAGTTTTCTCTACTTCCTTACATTTAAAATATTTATATCTGGTGGATAAATCCCTCCACCTTTCCACCTCCTGTTGCCATGGACATCTTTAAACTTCATTAATTTCTGGATAAATGTGTTAAAGACAAATCTTTGTACCTTTTTCATTTGCACTTTGTTTGGCCTCCTTTTACCTGCAGGCATTAATTAAATGATGCTGTGAATGAAGAGGGGGAATTTGTGGCCTTTTAGTTCACTGATATAATGGTTAATTTCGTTAGCGTTGTCCAATTTAAGGCTTTTTTTTATTCTTTTAAAAATCTGCAACTAGCAGGATGACATAATGCGGATTGTGGTAACAGCGAATCGGCAACTGTGTCATCCCAAACCCGCTGCCATGTTCCTTATTTGACTTACATTTGAAAGATGGAAAAAGTGGACAGAGAATGTAAGCAGGTGCTGTAAATATGTGGACACACATATACTTTGCCACAGAACACAGTTATGAAAATAATATTTGAATATTTCAATTGAAATATTTGATCCAAATTTACTGTCATTGAGTTCATGAAGAAATAAGAACTTTAAAATCATGGCTTCTTCTCACTCTCATAAACATTGGCCCAAGTGAGTGTTTTTGCCAAAAGTATGTCTTCAGTATAAGATAATGAATGTTATGTTGAAATAGACTTCAGAACTCTTTTTTTTTTTTTTTTTTTTTGGTGGTACTGGGGATTGAACTCAGGACCTTGTGCTTGCCAGGCAGGCACTTATGCCACTGAGCTATATCCCCAGCCCTGACTTCAGAACTCTTTAGCCTTTAAATTTATATCGTAGTCACCTTAATCTGCAGATTCTATATTCCCCAGCCAGGGCTCAAAACCAGAAAGATGACAGAGCTGGTTCTGGTTTACTGTATCTTCCTGGACTTCTCTTCCTGCCTCTACTGGAAAAGAATCAAGGAAGAAAGGATTTTTTTGCTCTTGTTGACTCAGATGTGATGCATTGATGCTAAAGATCGCTACCTGTCGTCAGTTTCTCACATTTTACCTGGATCTCCTATGCGCTCCTGTGTGCCACGCATGCAGCAGTTGTCTAGTACAAAGTCTCAGCTGTTAGCAGTAGCTCTGCTTTCTCCTGTTGCAGGGCAGTTTTCATTATTCATTTAGAGAAAGGATATAAACAGCCTGACATTGTTCCCATGTTTAATAATAGAAAATAGAAGAGACTTTTCTACTCTTGAAATGTTTGTACTTTATATTTGTAGGAACAAGAATGTCTGCATAAAAAAATTTAAAAAGATTTGTGGAAGGATTTAAGAGCAGTTATAGTGAGTTGCTCATTTTTAAAATAGAAAACAACCTTAGCTGGTGCCCCTTGTGTCATGAGGAAACTAATTGTATACATTCTACAATTGTTTTAGGTCCAAAGAGAAAGTTCTTAAACTCTGTAGTCTGGCTCATAATTGTTATCCTATTTCAGTCAGAAATAAAGGCAAATACTCTACAGATGAGGAAACTGAGATAGTGAAAGGCTGAGTCAGTCACTCAGTCACAGGGATATTTACCTCGGGACCATGTCAGTGCATTTTCCAGATCAGAGCCCATAGATTATGGCTGACTTTGAAGCCATCTTCTATGACCTTGGTTCATGGACACTTCCAGATTTGGTTGAAGTATTTTAGTCTGTGATATGGTGTTCACAAAAACTTTGTTGTGATTTTCCACAGATCTTAAAAGAATGTAGCTTCAACTGGTATATTCAAAGAATGTTCTGTGTCTCTTGAAGAAGCTCTTTAGTTGTGTAGTTATCATTGCAGTATAACACAGATTTTCATTAGCCTTTAAATTTTTAGTCTTTATGAAAGATAAATCAATGTTTTGATTTTATAAATTATTTTTAAGTCGAAGTTAAATATCCATGTAGTGAGCTGGACTTTTCTCTTCTATTTTAGGAAAATTTTGATACATCATGACTGAAATCTTTAAGAGTCAATTACCTTTTAATGTCTTTAACACAATATAACAACCACCCATATCTAAACATGTGGTCATCATTCTTATAGCAAGAGAGTTATATTATTTAGCATTTTAAGTGTTTGTCTTGACATTACAATCTTGAGATTTCTAATATTTCATTGGGATCATTGATGCAATTTTATGTTCTGGAAGCTTTCATCTCTTCTTGTTACTTTGTTAGATAGTATTTCTTAGAACTTGAAATTCCATTTTTCCTGGTATTTTAGTGGGCAGCTTATGTACTCACGGCATCACCTAAGTACCAACAACACATTCTTGACTGAATAATGATGTATGTGGAATGTTACTTTTTTTGCCTTATAAATGGATAGCAATTTACACAGCTGTGGATGTGGGATGTTTCAATCCCAGACCATGTTGTAAGAAAAATTGAATGACAGTGAGCAAAACAGCAGTAATTATAAAACTAATTACTAAATGCTGATGATGCCCATAGGCTTTGCATAACTAAAATTAGAAAAGGAAATTGCTTTCGGCTTCAGAGAGGCAACATGCTAGTTATTTCACTGTTTGAGTCAAAATGGAGGGTAGTATATAAAGTTCAATCAGGAAAATATACATATATATGTGAATTTGCATATACATACATTTTTCTATGTTGAAATGTTATTCCTTCTATCAGACAATTTTATTTATAGAACTCTATGCATAGGTATTTACATAAAGAAGATAAGTATATTAAAATATTTGAATGCAGTATATATATTATTCATTTTTGCATATGCTATAATTATAACATTAAAATGCACATCTTTACAATATATTTATATATTTTGTTGTGTATGTTTCAAAATCAAAATGTAGTACACATTTCCACCCTTGCATAAAATAAACTTATGAATTCGTAGTAAATTCTTCAAAATGAAATATCTAAAAAATTAAAACATTGATCAGCTTATAAAAAATGAAATACCATGTTTGAGCAGGCAAATGATTGATAAGTCCAAAGTCTGTAAGGCATCTCTTTGTTTATGCTCAGTTTGAAGCTAAGAACATATGTCATGAACTCCAAAGACGTTACTGAGATTGTAAACTTATCACCTGCAGAGCTTGGATAATTCTGGGATTATAAATGTTAGAACATCTATTGATAATATCTAAATAGGAAGTATGGAGATAATGAAGTATATCAATACATATATAACTAAAAAATGATTTCATGAGCTTAACATGTGATCATTTTTATTGAAAACATCTTGTTCCTTATAATCCATAGGTTTCTATTATTATGCTATATAGTCCTTCAGGCCAGTATTATAAAACAAACTCTTCTGAATAAACTCTTAATGGTTGTATTTAAATTTCAGATTAAGTAGATCATGGATCAGGAAGATGAATCATTGTTGATACAGAGGAAAAATGAATATGACATTTAAAAACTTGAAGTAGTTTAAATGACCTAAAATGTAATGTTTTATTTAATTTTCTACTGCCTGTTATTATAAAAGTCCTAAGAAATTAAAATGACAAAAGCTGATACTGTCTGTAGACATATATTATTGAAATGAAACTCAGTATAATTGAATCAAGGCCATAATGAAATTTTTCTTGTAACTTTTACCTAGTGGGGCAGTGTGATGAGTTAGTTCTTCCCATTTGTGTTAGTGAATTTAGTAATTAGTTCTTTTACCAAGGCAAATGGTCTAATAATGGGGGAATAAATCACAGAATGGCATATAAAATTAATATGGAAAGTCTTGCTTCATGTGTAATGTCTGGTAATTTACTCAGCTGTAACTAATACATACACAAGTTGGGGTAAAATCTCCACTTCTCCAAGTTGTGCAAGGCGCTAAGTTATAAGAAATCACTGCTGCTCATCAGATGTCCTTCAGGTGGGAAGTTATGTCAGTCATGATACCGACCAAGAATTGAAATGGCTTAGGGTGAGCTAAATGAAACCAGTTTCCATCCTTTTTAAAAAAGTGACATATTTGGCTTCACATTTATCTTCCAGTATATTTTTCTTGGGTGTCCTAGAGGAAAGGAGGTGAGTTGGTGCTGAGAAGTATTTTTTCTTTTAGTTAAGTGATACAGGGGAGTTTTGAGGGAAAGAAGAAACATCCAGGTGGGAGAGAGGTGTGAGCTTATAGAAAACTAATTCATCCAAACACTTCATAGATAATTACTGCAAGGCTCTTGTCTGTCCGGCTTAACACCATCTTGAAATAAAATTAAAATGTGGCTCTGGGTAGTTTGAACTCAAAACATTGTCAGTTTATGTGTATATAAAATTTTAGTGGAAAACAGGTAACAACAGAAACATTTTTTCAAGGCTCTTTGTTCAAAATTCATTGCCATTTGACTCATTAAAGCAACCCGGAGTGGCCTGTGGGGTACTGTTTTTATCAAGCAGGACCAGGAAGGCAAGCCTTGCTCACAGACAAAATCATTTTCTACAAATTTTCTGTCATGTTTCACCTTGGTAATCTGTATCTTTTGTGTGCAAAAAGAAACAATTTATTTTCAACACTTGAGGGATATAGGACATCTGACTGCTGTCAGAACCTATTGTTTTAACTTAAACTTCATAGCTGCATTTGCCTTGAAATATTTGCCCATTATTGCATAAATCTAAGCCATGTATGTGAGTGTCACCTTGTGTTCTCCCTCCTCAAAATGGAGACCTATCAACTAGAAAGAGCGATTTACCCCCTCCATGTGCATTTACTTCAACAAAATTAGAAATAGATTTCCTCTCCATAATTGAGTGGAACGGTGCAGTTACTGCACAAAAACTTGTGAGCAAGTGCATTGCTTCTAACGGTGGCATATAGAGTCCTCCAAATGTAGCTAAGGACCTACTGCATTTTCCTTTATCAAACTGTGGTTCATGGTTTAATGGTCAAAGCACTAGTAAATATCTTATTTCATCTTACTGAAGAAAATGTGCTTTAGAACAGTTGTACTGTGCAGTTCTCTCTGTTACTTTGGTGGAATTGTTTTACCTTACATAGAAGCATGCCTATAGAAGAAAGAGAACGCCTTGATAATCTTCTGTGATATACATGATAGCTAGATTACACATATTACTCAAGGGGCTGCAGCAGTTTAGTCAGAAAGCAGGAGCCCTTTGCCATTTCCTCTGATCCCTCGTGTATACAACACTATAACTCATGACTGAATTTATCTAGCTCAAAACCGAAGTAAGTGTTCATAAGTAGGCTAATTTCTGGCTCCATTTGGCATGCCTACACTTTTTTCCTTTTCTTTCTCACCCACTTCTAATTTATGGTACATACACTCCAATAAGTATTATTAAACAATATTCAGAGCTCTGGTAGGTATCTAGAAAGAATAACTGTCCAGCTTCATTACTTCCTTGGTGTCAATGCCCTTTGCTATGAACTTTTCGGTCACCATTGAGCTGCACTGGGAACTATTTACTGTAACATGTATTAGCTTACCTTTTTTTTTCCTGGCTAATGCGCTACTTTAATCTGGCTGCTGTTTGTAGAAATCAGAGGGGTATTATTGTTTCCCAGGACTTCTCTGAGAGTTGATGACTTTGCATTTTGCCCTCTTGAGAGAGCACATCATGCTGCTTCCCTTTTTGACATGAGTTTGAACTGTTTTACAGTTGGTTCCTCATCTTGACATCACTTTTGATCTTTAAAAGTGTAGTTTCCAAGCACTTCTTTGGGATTTAATATTTTTTCTCTGGCATAGCTCTTCATTTATTGATTCGTTGCCATTTTAGAAGGTTTTTTTCCTATGGCTTTGGCCTCTGCAGTCCTCTCACTGCTCTTTTTCATTTTTATACTAATAATTACAGCACTTCTCAATTAATTGTCATTTGTGAATGTAATTGGTGTGTTTTCTCCCTGTCCAGACCACTAATGAAGATGTTAAATAAGTCTTAGCATGCGGTAACATCAGCAGAATCCCCTCGGATCATAGGCATATTAGAATTTGCCATGACACTGTTTATTTTTTCTGCCTTTAAGAGTACTTCTGGATGAGACATATTAATTCAATTTACATGATTTCACAATATTTGTGCTCTTCATGAAGTATCTGCCCATACATATAATGCCTACTGAACTCTGTGATTTTCTCAAAACTAAGATTATTGACTTACTAACATATCCTAGAATCTTAGAAGCATTGCTTTTCATCAGAACAGTGGAAACAAAAAGCTTTGTGAATTTATCATGTGAAATATCACTGTGAGATAATTCCAACTAATTTTTCCATGATTTGCAGTATTGGCACAAGAGAGTGCACCAAACGTGTTTAACACAAATAAACTATCAGAGAAGAGTGTGCTTCCATTTCAGGCCAATAACATTGGGTCCACTTTCTCTGTGATCAGAATATTACAAAGGGAGCGGAGAATAATTCATATTAGAGGTTCTGTGACGGAATGAAATGGAGCTCTTTTGAAGTATGATCTCGGAAAGCACAGCATGAAGCTCAAATAAAGTGAAGGACATTCGCTATTACAAGTAATGTCCTTAATAATCTTGTTAGTCTAGTCTCCCTCTGTACGAGACAAATGGAACATTATTGGCTTATGGGCTGTAGTAAATAATTTAGTTTCCAATATTCAGGCTGCTTTGACAGTAAATTAAAATGACATGAAAGGGGCTTGTTGAATAAAGAAAGTATCCAATCAAATTTAATTGGCATGACTAAGGCAGTAGAAATATGTTTTATAATTAAACCATGTTGTCTTGGAGCTTTATAAGCATGTATGAATCAAAATGTCAAAAATTATTCTTTGATACTGTACATTTAAAACTTTGCATGGTGAATAGTTTCCTTAAACAAGCTTCTAGACATGCATATTGATGTAACATTAAAGTAGTTTCATGTTTAAATTGTGATAAACTTAGTTGTCCATTTGTAAACCTTTGCAAGTAGCAATTTCTGCTAACAGACCACTTAGAAGTCTCTTATAGGATTTCATTTTCAAATTAACATGCTAAAAATTCAGTGGAGACTATGATTTTATGTGATCATCTTATGGTATTTCAGAGTTCAACCTTTTGGGGAAGAAAAATAAGTCCCAGACCCACTTATCAGAACAAAGCATAGGAAAAGAATAGTACAAAGAAGAATAATACAAGGCATGTTTTGGCATACCATTCCCTTCTGAAGTTTACGATCGATTAAATCTTCTACATTTAACTGCAGAAGAGTCAAGTGCTTCTGCTGTAAAGACGGGAAGCCATTGAAACTCTAGATTTTTTTTGTACTAGGAATCGAACTCAGGACCTTGCGCTTGCCAGGCAGGTGCTTTGCTGCTGGGCTCTATCCCCAGCCCATACCTGTAGGTTCTTATATGTCCACTTTTTTTTTTTTTCTTTCTGAAAGTAAGTAACCATTTGTAATAAAATTTCTAATGATAATTTTGTCCACAACGTGCTGGAAAATATATGGTGGCGTCTGAGTTTGGGAAGATTGCTTATAAAAACAGAAAAGAGTTTAGTGAATCATTTTTTATTCATAGTTTTTTCAAATGTCCTCATCAAAGTAAGTTGAAGGTTAGAATGGTATGTGAAGAAAGAAGAGTGGCTCAGATGCATCCAAACTACAAAAATCACATGTGACTTGTTCTTAGAGACCTGTGGATTATTATTTTTGTAATATCTTGATCACTTTTCAGTTCAGGGAAGATTTGTAGTGAATAGTCACTCTACTGTCTTGATTAGGGCCAAATGCAAGTAACTGCCCCAGAGATAATATGCTTTGGGTTTTCTTTACTCTGAGATCAATCTAAGACTATTCTATAGGTTTTTATTTATATAATATATTTTTCCTCATGCAATGCTATAATATTAGTTGATGTGGAAATGCATAAAATATTTTCCTTGAATGAAAAATGATAAAATGAATATTATTTAAAATCCTCCCTCAACAGTCTACATTTTTCTCCGCTTGAAGGCTTTTAAACTTTAAAAAAATTTTGATTAAAATTTCAGCATAGAGAAAAATCAATGGAACTTTTTCCTTCTTTCCCTCATTGTTGATCCAGAAACTTTAGTATACATGCAAGTTACAGATAAAAGTCTGATTGTTGTTTTTACTTTAGAGTTTCAAAGCACTTTACTAATATATTTTAGCGTATTACTGTGGCCTCATAAGATAAAAGAACAAGTAACTTGAAAATGGAAGTGGGAAAGCCTTATCAGAAATAGTTTATGGAAAAAAATACAAACTCTGGTATCTATTTATTTGGCTATAATTATTATATTTATGAATGGGAAAAAGCTATTTTTGTGGTAAACTTTAATACATATCAAGAGGTTTTTATGTTGTTTTAATTTGAGAACTTATTGTAGCTGTTCTTATACATCAAAATGCATTTGAATCGCCTGGCAGACTTAGAGTCCTCGCTGAAGTTTCTGACTCAGAGATCTAGGATGATCTCTGAGTTTGCATCTTAAAATAGTTCCTAGATCCTACTAGGGAACATGCATGGAGAGTCCAGTGATTTCGTCTTCTCCCACGTGCTAGGAATTGGACTTTCCTGCCGAATCGCTGGAAGTCTATGCTGGGAGAAGTTAACACACAACATACTAGAAGTTTAAGCAGAGCAGAAGTTGCACATTGAGTATTAGCCCAGAGCACTCTGGCAGCTCATGGTAAAGTACCTAAGCCAGTTTTGTGATGCAAGTACAACTTTATTTGTTTTTAAATCAGTATTAGTTTAAAACATCATTAGTGTTAGTTCTCTAAATGGGAAAGATGATTATTGTCTTTAAAAGGTCAGTTCAGCAATTAATGTTTTAAAGGAATGAAGGAATATTAAGATTTCTCTTTTCTATAAGGCTTGCCAGCCCGCTCTTTTTAGCTCTGTGCACACAGGTTTGTTTAATTTTATATACAGGTTTGGAGTCACCTTTGCAGTAAGCCTTCTATTTGACAACTCTAACTTTCAGTTGTATTGATACATACATTTATTATAGAATCATACACCATATTAAAATATAATCATTTAGAATTTTACCAGTTTTGATTGGTGACCATTGTTATAACTTGCATTTGACTTTGTAGTTGCATGGGGACCTGCAGCTTCTGTTTCTTACAGGCATATTAAAGGTGATACATAATTAAATTGGGAACTTAAAAATAATGTAGTTCATATAACTCAAAAGGCAGTTAGGCAGTTGAAACTATATGGTTCTCCTAGAATCAAGGTCTTGAGATAACACTTGTGGGCCCTACTACCTTATATAATTTATAGGTGCAGTGTAAAAAATTACCTTTCACTTATCTGTAGATTTTCTTAACTTGCTCTCTTAATTTTCTCTTTTGTGAACTCTGAAGTACATGTTCATGTCCATTTTACAGATGAATCAAGTCAAGAGAGGTTGAACCTGATACCACATGACCACTATGTGGTACAATCAGTCAAGAATATTCTGTTTTCATTGGTTTACTACTGTCTTGACTACATCATGTTACAAGAACCTTTAATTATTTAGACTTGGTCGGCCTGGCATGCTACAAGCTGCACACGCACTTCAGCAGTGCGTGCTTAGAGGCTCCTCCGTAATTGTCAGCCTGAGTCGGCATCCCTTCCTGCATTGTTTTTTCGACCTTGTCTTTGCACTTGTTTGGGGGACATGTGTTTTCCCTTAGGGCAATGGCCTCTCATTTTTTTATTTTCTCAGTTTCAGGATATTTTATCTTGACATACGAACAAATATATAGAAGGATGTTTGAAAACTATAGCCCTAGGCAACTAGTTCCTAACCTTAGCAACTCACATGATATAGATGAAAGCTTTTATGAAATAAAGTCTGTAGCTGTAGCCAGGCCACCTGATTCCAAATATTTATTGGAAATGTATTAGACAGCTGTGATGATCAGTGTGATTAGCATGATAACTAGTAATGCGTGTTTCTGTGTGCCAGGTTCCACTAAGTGTGCCTCACAGGCTATGTCTACAGTCTTTACAAGGCAGAACTAAGTAGTGAGAAGGTCAGATATTCAAACACAGACAGCCCATCTCTAGATGTAGAGCCCTTTATTCAAATAGTGTATGTTTCTGCCCTAATGTCTCATTCTTAGGTGACTGTTTCCCTGACTTTTTCCCCATCAGATACTGGCCTCTTGTTGTTTCTGCAACTGGGGGTATCTGTTGCCAAGACACTAGATTACCTTTAACTGACCTATTCAAAGGCAGGCCATTTAAACTGGATTACCCTGTGCATTTATACCAGGAGTAGATACCAGGAAATAAAAACTATGGGGTGGCTGCACACTGTCTACCCTCAATAATTCACAAGAAATGACCCTAAATATGATAATCAGCAGTTTCCAAATGAGATTTAAATGGTGTAATGTGAAACAGGGCTGCTCTGAGTACCCACTGAAGTTTCCTTTAAGGCCTGGCTGGTTGCGTATCAGACATTTGTAGACTGTGATAGTGAGAAAGTCCAAAACTGCCTCATGCTCTAATGAAAAATTTTTTAAAATTCTTGGATAAGTCATAACTTTAAATTTTTGAGGTCATATATACTATCAACCCCAAACCATATTTAATTTTTTAATCAATAGCAAATATTTTTATCATTGGCCCACTAATTTCCATTATCTTTAAAAGTAAAGCAGACAAACTAGGCTTTTGGCAAGGTGTCAATAGACCCTGTTCTTTCTCCCTTCAGCAACTTTACAGAGTTGACTGTGGAAACATGGACATCATCTGACTTAAATCTGAGTCTGACTGTGCCACTAACCAGCTCTGATCTTGGGCAAGCTTCTGATATGTTTTGAGCTTCAGTCTCATCTTTGTGACTGAGACTGTGTCAGTCTCAGAAGATAGAACAATGTGAAAACAGACAATAGCATGAGATAATCTGACATAAGCTTCCAGTGCAAACTCATGGTAGGAGCTCAGTATTTGTTTCTTTTTAATTTTCTAAGCCTTGATTCTAATCACGGTAGTATCTACTTTGAGCTTGCACTGCTACAGTTCTAGAAAAAAAGTGTTGTTGGGGGAATAATAGATTCATTTATGACATAGTAGGTAAAAGCAGAACTTCCCACACTGTATTTGGGCATATTTCTTTACATTCTAACCCATTCATCACCCTGCCTATTATTACTTGTGGTAATTTGATGATATCACTCTGCCTTTATCTTACTTTTCCTTTTTGGCATCGTTAATATCTTTGTAAATATAGAGAATTTCTGGTTAGCTCTGGGAGAAACCTGCTAAGTCAGTAGTGGCAAACCTATGACATGCATGTTATTTTTCTTTTAAAAAGAAAGATGTTAGTGTATGAGTTGTTTATTTCTAAACCAAAATCTCAGTGTTCAGGTTTAATTGCAGTGTTGACACTTCACAATAATAAGTGGGTTTTGAGTTGCAGCTCAGGCACTCATCTCTTAAAGGTTCACCATCACTGACTAAGCCTTTTTATATCTGGAACAGCTGATTCTAAAAGAAGGGCTTTGCTCCTTTTGTATTTTATAGTAAGAACTATAGAGAACGTAATTTCAACTGTTTCTACTCTCAAATTCATTACATGGGCCCCAGGATAAATACCCCAAATCCAAAAGAGCAGAATTTGCAAGATTCAGAAATACTTACAAAGTGAATTCTGTTTTCATGACATTGTTTAGCTAACTAGACAACTTCTTTTATGGCAAAATTGTGATGAAGTCTAAATTCAATCTGTGTAGGGCAGGATACATGAGCTACAATGTGTGAAAAGTAACTGTAAGTGATAGGTTTTTACTGAACAAAATTCACAGTGATACAACTGCTTACCTTTTCACAGTGACACTTATTAGAACTTACGAGAATCATAACAAGTAATCTCTTCCTAAAGGCAATGTAGCTTTGTATCAGCTTCAGGATTGTGTGTGCTGCTGGAAAAGTGTGTAGTTCATCTTGTTTAGTCTGGACTCTGCCACATTGGTTGTCATAAAACCAATTTAAAATTCTAACCTGTTCGTTGCATAGCCTCCACTTTTTTCATTATTCATAATTTCAGATCTTCTAATCTTTAGTGGAGGGATTTAAAATTGATTATGAGATATATATTTTATTCCAGTGTAATCATATGAAATATACAAGATTTTGCTTCTTCAAAATTTCCCATTCAGTATTTTGCATAGTTGAAATATGAGTATAAAAACAGTAAATTTTTTTAATGCTTTTGTATAGGCTCGGGAGAGCCCTTCCTGCTATATCTAGCTGGAAAGGTAATGAACTGTAAAATATGTTGAAATGATTGGGGATTAAAAATCTCTGGTGTGTAGTGACAGTGCAATTATATCCCACAGTAAAGGTTTCTTGTATTAAGAGTAATAAATAAAACTTATTTTTCCCACTGTGATTCGTTGTCACCACTATAACGATAGCTTTGACCTTCTTCTTCAAATGCCATTAACCTGTGACCAAATAGTAAGGCTCTAGCAAAATGCTGTAGAAATCTAAACACAAAGTCAGATTTCAAGAAAAACAATCCTTATAAAACCACAGCAGTGAAAGTCTCAGAGTATGGTAGATGTCTTGTGGAATTCTGAGAAGGCATTGATTTTCCAATGTGGTATACATACTTTCTTCCTGTAATTCTTTGGAGAACATGCTTTCAGGGTTGGATCGTATTTAGAAGTAAGTTTACTCTGTTGCCTATAATTGAATATACACCGTGAAAGTGAACTGATCTAACTTGTTTGCAGTCCCAAGAAGTCAGGCTCACATTGCTGGGGGACACATCTCAGGGTGTAAGTTAAATAGAAACTTCATTTTTGTCTAGAGACAATTAGAATTTAGAAACTTCATTCTTTATCTAGAGACAGTTAAAACTACCAAAGATTAGAACAGTAAGATTTTGTAAATAATCTTAATGTTTATGAGAAGTAACATTTATAGTCTGAATTTTTTCACTTTGTAGTGGTCTTCATTCAGCTGGTGCTCATCACTGTTGCTCCATTTTAATTCCTATTTTTAACAGTCTCATCTGAAATGTGAATGTCGTAAAATGCCTCCAGTGCAAGACTTCTGAATAGCGCCGGGCCATATTTATTCATTAGACTTATGTGCCATTTTGTGTCCCTTTCCTATTAAGCTCCATTTGTCTGTCTAGAAGGTCAAAGGAGCAGCTGCCTCTGGGGCTGACCTCTATGCACTTCTATTGTTTTCCGCTTCCAAGGGTAGTAACTCCTTCTTCCTGGGGACCTGCAGGATTGTCTTTGCAAAGCATTTACCCTTTCTTAGGTCAGAGAGCAAGAAGGACCTCTTCTTACGTGTTCCTGTAATCGCTGCTGCTTTCCAGGGCGGTTTTGTCATCCCTGGCCATCTGGATGATCTGGTGCCTTCTCATAATGATCTCACAGTTCACAAATGAAGTCAGCAAATGATGGGTATATTTGTACTACTGCTTAAATATCTTTCTGAGTTTATGTGTTTTAAGGACGCACTGGATAACTACACCAAACTCATTCCCTTAATTGCAATGAGTTTAGAAGCAAATCTGTCTTTTATATATATAACTGTTATTGCCCTGCCCCCACTTTTAATAAGAATGGGAGTTGGTTAGATCATTTGCCACAAATGAGTGGCCACTTACTCCAATTTCTGTGAACCTAAGATAATCAACAAGAAATGCCTTTACTTTATTGGAACTTTGCAGTTGCATTGGGGTAGGTAGATAATGAAAGAGTGAAGCATTGAAATGTGCCTAAATAACATGCTGTTACAAGCCTTATGATAGATTTGTGTTTGACTTAACAGCTTTTGGAACCTAATAAAAAGAACTTAATTGACAATTTCTTGAAATTGCTAAGAAAACCTAGTGATGTTGGTAGGGTATAATAAGGAGTTTCTCATCACTGTCTTCAAGATTGAGCCTATACAAAAAAGAGAAAGAAAAAAAAGAAAAAAGAAAAAGAAAAAAGGATTTATCTCTGTGGTAACTCTAAGTAATTGATATACAGACAAGGTTTGGTTCCAATTTGCCAGCAATAAAGTTGTAATAGGGTTTTCTCTGCAATTTTAGCCTTAATGTGCTCATTCCAAAAGAGCGGTATTTTTCCAAGCGAACAAATAACATCAGTAAAGCTTACGATCAGTAATAGCCCCACACTGATGCTCACATTAAACTTGTTAAATCAATTCACTAGACACTTTCTAAAGTGGACTGTCTGTTTACTTTGACTTGTACCCTATGTGGATGATCCATCAGTTGCATTTATTTGAATGATCTTTACATTCAAAATTGGTAATTATTCATGCTTGATTGTGGTTATGAATGGACCTCTTTTTTTATTCTCATGTTTAGATTTATGTCTGCTCATTTTTCAGCTTTTGGTATTTGAAGGATGTGAATGTTTACTGCGGCTAAATACTTAAGTGGAAATAGTTTTGACTTCAAAAATTTGAACGCATACTTGGCTGCATACATACTGTGGATAATATATTCTACAGCAGTGTGTCCTTATTCATTAGGTCTTGCTGTTCTTCAAACAAACAAACATACTATATGTATATTTATCAAAGTGAACTCAGCCCCTAGTATTACCCAAAGTAATTTAAATAGAGTCCACTGAACATGGAAGATGTTAGACTGCAGAAAGAGTCTGGTGTGCTAGAAAGCATTTTTTGGAGGTAGACAATCTAACCCTGATCATTTTTCACCGGAACAAGCCAAGCCTGCTACTGCACACTGCCTTTTGTCAGTAAACACAAAGAGAAATCTGAAACCATCAATCTTGCTTATCAATACTACTCAGGGATTCTTTGCCTAGCCATTTCCCTTTTTCTTTTCTTATATGGAACTTCATTTTTCTGAGAGTCTTTTTGCTTTGGCTGTGAATGAGTTGAGGGTCAGGTGGGTAAAACAAAATTAATGCTGCATATTTGCAGAATTCTGTATTGCTGAGGGTTGGTTGGATGTGCCTTCACATATAGAAGTAAAATGTAACTAAAAGGACATTTTCTGAATAAACTTGAGTAGTGTACTGATGTCTACATTGGATGTGATTATAACCACATTGTTGCATTGTATGGCTGGAGCCCTAGGTAGCCCACTTGAATAGAAAAACCCCTTAAAAAATCTCAACTTTTTATGTGTTGTTTATCTATATCTTTAAATCTAGTCTTTACCTTTCATAGTACCAATATTTTATATCTTTTCTCTACTGTAAGTGTAGCATATTTTAAATTGGAAGTGGTACATACAGAGATATGATCTCAGAATAAATCTTTAACAAAATACATTAAAACATAAAAATATGTCTTTATTCCAATTTATTATTATCATAACAATATTTTGTCACATGGGACAACACATACATGAGGTAGTCTACTACCCGTACAGGGCTTTAGCTTTATTCTACATTTAAATATAAAACTTCTGCTGCCTTCTTTGCCCATTATGATGGATGCATATTGTAGTTCATTTGATTACTTTATGCTGTGCTTCTAGTTCATAATTAAATGGATGAGTTCTTCGCTTGATGGATATTTACACCTCTCGTGTGTGTGTGTGTGTGTGTGTGTGTGTGTGTGTGTGTGCGTGTGTGTAGCAAACAAATTAAGTTAGTATCTACCTCTATAGTATTGAAGCCTGTGACAAGTCATTGTGGTCTGTATAGTTGCTATGAGCAATTTGCTCATTTTTGTGAAATGTATGAACACTTTGAAGGAATGAGGTATGGCTCACAGAGATACTTTCTGACTCCCTAAATTATTTGGATGTAGCTTTGGATGATGTACAAACAACATGGATGAACGAGTGGAAAGAAGTCTTGTCTAGGTAGGCACTGTATGTGCATACCAACACAAGAATGCACCCTAATACACTGAATGACTACAGTATTCTCAGCCAAATAATGCTAGAGGTGTTTCTTACATATGTTACTTCATCTAACTTTGTATGCAGAATAACCGTATGAGTTGTTGATTTTTCTATCTCTTTAGAGATAAACAAGCTAAGTAATTAAAGAACTTTTTTACTTAAACCTATCTAGTGATTAGAGGAACCAGAATGCAAACCCTGATTTAGCAGATTCCCAAGCCTGTGCTTTTCATTTAGCACAAATCAATTTTTAGGGGGTGGATTACCCTTCTGTTATGAGAAATAACTCCATACAGCTGATTTCCCAGTAGTAATCAGGCTTCTGGTCCCCTTTCCAGTAATTGTTTCTCTGCCCTAAATTTTGTTGCCTATTCTGTCCTTTTTCACCTTGCTTGTCACCTCTTTCTTGGTACTTTTCTCCTTTGGTCTCAAATAATCATTTTTTTTTCTGATTTTACACATGCATGCTGAGATAGTCTTTTGTTATGCTCCTGTGTGGGCTTTGTGTTCTCCACATGCCCTTCAATATGCATGTGTCCTAGCTTTGTGTTACTCTTGCATACTTAGACTGAGTGATCTCCTCATTCGGTGGTTATACCTCCTACCTAACTGCTCATGGTAATACTTTTGTTTATTTTTAAAGAGAAAGATAAAAAATAAAAACAATGATACAGAGTTTCAAAGAAGGACAATAAGAAATTAACAATGGTAAATGTACTGCGTATTGTTGTCTTGAAAGTAGTTGCTCAGATTATAAGATGTAGGCATGCAAAATTAATCAGCCAATATAGGCACAAACCAATCTTTCCAATGGACTAAAAGAAGTTAGTAGTATAATGTTAGATATCTTGTGTTAATATATATAATTTTTCTTTTCCCTTCCTTCTTTTCTCCTTTCCCTTATCCCAGTAGTTCTTTTCTTTTGAGCTGTTTCTTTCCCTTTCTCAATATCTGTTGCAGATTTCATCTTATTTACTCTTTTAGTTTCCTACACTAGAAAGACAATGCAATGTTCACACATGCGAGTTTGATTCATTTCACTTATAAGTATGCCTAAAGTTGCATCCATTTACACATAAAAACTTTGAGTTTATCCTTCTTTATAGCTGATTAGTACTCAGGTATACAAAAATACCACATCTTTTTTATCGGTTCCTCAACTGATGGGCATTTGGGTTGTTTCCAAGATTTTGCTATGTGAAATTGTGTGGCTGTAAACTTGGGTACACAATATCTCTGTGATAGGATGTTTTTAATTCTTCTAGGAAATTAACCTAGAAGGGGAATAGCTGGCTCAAATGGGATCCCCAGTCCCTAGTTTTTAAGGAATCTTTACACTGATTTCCACAATGGTTGTACGAGTCTACACTCCCACCAACAGTGGAGAAAGGTTCTTTTTTCCCCACAGTGCTGCCAGCATTTGTTATTGGTTGATTTCTTGATACTGGCCATTGTTTCTGGGGTGAGATGGAATCTCAGTGTTGTTTTAATTTGCATTTCTTGAATGACCAATGATATTGAACTTTTTTTGTATATTTATTTTCCATTTGTATTTCTTCATCTGAGAAGTATATATTGATCTCAGATGCCCATTTTTGGATTGAGTCTTTTAATGGGAGGGTCTGATTTTTTTTTTTAGTTCTTTATATATTTATATAGAAGTCCTTTGTTTGAGGGATTGTTGGCTAAACTTTTTTCACATTCTGTGGATTTTCTTTTCACTTTGTTGGTGATTTCTTTTGATATGTAGAAACTTTTTAATAGGGTGAGATCCCAGTTGTTGATTCTTTGAAGTGTTTCCTATGCAGTTTGGTTTTTGTTCATGAACTCTCTGCCTACCCCTATGTCTTCAAGATTTCTATCTACTTTCTCTTCCATTAGATTTAGTGTTTCTGTTTTAATATTTAGATTCTCGATCCATTTTGACTTTAGTGCATGGCAACAGACATGGATCTAGTTTTAGTCTTCAGTATGTGGAAAGCCAGTTTTTCCAGGACCATTTGTTAAAGAGGCTTTCTTCCATTGAGCATGTTTGGCCCCTTTATCAAAGATAAGGTGGCTGGGTATGCTGATAGTTGTGTCTGCATTTTCTAATCAGTTCCATTGGTCCTCAGGTGTGTTTTTGCTCATGGTAATTCTGTACCACTATCTGAGGTGGTTTTCTGGAGTCCTATGTCCATGTGTTCAGATGTACGCTGTACGTTTTGCCTTGGTTTGCCACAGGCTCCTGAAATACCAAGTATTTCATGCCAGATATAATTTTTTAAATATCTATGTTCTTCTCTGTCCATTAGCTCTATGAAAGAAACCACCATCCATCCAGGTTCTCAAACAAGCTGCAAAGCCACTTTGGACTTCTGCCTGTCAATTAAATTGGTTAGGTCTGTTCTTCTCCACCCATTGCCTCTGCTTTATTTGATCCTGTCATCATTTTCTCATGAAGGTGTTGCTAATGCTGGCTTGAGCCCTTGTCTGCAGCCTCTCCTGTCTCTCAGCTTCCATTCCAGTTTTCTATGTAGCTGCTCCACAGTTCTTTCTATAAAGAAACTCTATTTGCATCACTTTGCTTGGGTTTCCTAGCACAAAAGGAATTCTCAACCCTTCATAACCTAAAATCTACTTTTACATCCTCATTTCTTACCAGTTCTGTCTTTAACACACACACCTACCTTCTGACATTGGCAACTGCTTCAGTTTAGTTAAGAGTTGCTGCCATTTCCTCTATCATTTCTTAACTGTTGACTAGAATGACTCATCTTTTTAGCATCCACCCAGATGATACTCAAGTTAGATATCTTCCACTCTGTGTCCTCATTCTCAAGCCTTGGAGTAGGTCTTCCTTTTTCCTTCCATATTATTGTGCAAATTATTATTGTTTATTGTCATCAAGCTTTTTAATATCCTAAAAACCTTCTGCAGTAACTGGACTATAGTAAGTGCTCATTAATTAGGTATTGAAGAAGGGATTAATGCTTTTAAGTAAGTGCTCATTAATTAGGTATTGAAGAAGGGATTAATGCTTTTATCTATAAATGTAATTTATAATAAGCAACAAAGGCAAAGTGTGTGTGTGTGTGTATGTGTATGTGTGTGTGATATGAATAGGCTACCTAGTCATTGATCTTTCTGTTGGCCAATGCTTTCAAGGAATTACCAAATATGAAACAACGCAGAACTTTATTAGAGTTCCTAGATATCAAATGTATAAGGACAACTCTTGGTCTTGGATGTAAGTTATCATGAAAACATAAGAAAATGTATATTCACAGACCGTATCAGGTATGCTGTTATCTTCCTGGAGACATTGGAGGAATTTGTACAGGAAGCTAGTTACAGAGTGGAACAGTCTTACCTGTGAAAAATTCTGGACAATTATTAAGGATATGTTGGCATTTAAATCTGCAACTGGGAAGAGGCCAAGAGCTTGTATGAACAGGAAGTACACGTTTGTCCTTGTTCTTGTTCTTGTTCTTGTTCTTGTTCTTGTTCTTGTTCTTGTTCTTGTTCTTGTTCTTGTTCTTGTTCTTGTTCTTCTTCAGTAATAGATATGTTCCTTTTCAACTCTAGCATGCTATGGTTAACATGGAAACTTTGAAAAGGACCCTGTTTTAAAATTGTTTAATGCTTGCCTTCACTTTGAAACTAATTTGGGTAGTATGTCAGAAGAATGTGTAAATAAATTGGTGGTCAGAATAAAATCCTGCCAGTGCTTCTCAGTGGTGATTCTAATCATGGAGAAACTTTGGAAACACGTCAAAGCATTCACTTTCATCTAATTTGCAACTTCCTGAGAAATGAATGATCAGTAGCTGTGTTTTACTGTAATTCCTAATAATCTCAATATGAGCCACCTCATGCCAACTACAGTATTTATGAATTATGAACTATTTGATCCATAGGGACCTTATGTAGTCATGTAAAGCATATTATTTTTTCAAGAATTAATTGCCGAGTGAACCCTTAGTTTCCTTTCAATGAGTATCATTTTTGTCCTCACCTTTGGCCACCTCTCTCATCCCATGTGAGAGAGCGTGAGTTAATATGATTCCATTCTGTTACAAATAACCTGCAAAAGGAGGGCTAACATGGTTCTACTATTGTATTATATCACTTAATGCTAAGCAACAATCGAAGACAGGATATTAGATTAATAGTGTATATCTGTATGTGTTAGCCTGAACACACACTTCGAAGATAACAATATGTAAAGCAGCAACAAGTGGTGTTTTTTTTTCTGTTGTTGTTGTTGTTGATGTTGTTGCTGTTGTTGATGTATGCCTGTTTTCTTTCTTGTCTTTGGATTTTTGGTTCTTGTGTTTTCTTTT